>JADBJO010004185.1:42500-60000 GCA_016801955.1 Conus betulinus | reverse complement strand
AGCTCTGTGACAGCCTTTGCCGAGTCGTATTTCTGAGAAGCATAATGGTGGGGGTTGTCGAGTCGTGTTCCTGACGAGCATAATAATGACTTGTTGTGTGAGTTATGTTTCTGACAACAAAGATAATGATGGAATTGATGTCGCGGAAAAAGGAAATAATAGAATTTGTTGAGTTGTGTCCTCACAAGGATAACGACAGTTTCTCTTAAGTGTTACGTTTCCCCCGAAAATAATTGGAAATTCTACCATGTGCTCCGATAGGGTCTTTACAATAACAACAAAAAATTAGACACACAGTCGAGCTGTGAATATGACAGGCACTGACGATGGAGTTTGAGGAATTGTGTTCCTGAGAAAAAAAATGATGGTGTCCGTTGTGCTCCTGACAAGGATAATGAGACAGTTTGTTGTGCTCATGACAAGGATAATGATATAGTTTGTTGTGCTCCTGACAAGGATAATGACAGTTTGTTGCGAGGAATTGTGTTCCTGAGAAAAAAAATGATGGTGTCCGTTGTGCTCCTGACAAGGATAATGAGACAGTTTGTTGTGCTCATGACAAGGATAATGATATAGTTTGTTGTGCTCCTGACAAGGATAATGACAGTTTGTTGTGCTCCTGACAAGGATAATGATACAGTGTGTTGTGCTCCTGACAAGGATAATGACACAGTGTGTTGTGCTCCTGACAAGGATAATGATACAGTTTGTTGTGCTCCTGACGAGGATGATGATACAGTTTGTTGTGCTCCTGACGAGGATAATGACACAGTTTGTTGTGCTCTTGACAAGGATAATGATACAGTTTGTTGTGTTCCTGACAAGGATAATGATACAGTTTGTTGTGTTCCTGACAAGGATAATGATACAGTTTGTTGTACTCCTGACAAGGATAATGATGCAGTTTGTTATGCTTCTGACAAGGATAATGGTACATTTTGTGTGCTCCTGACAAGGATAACAATCGGAGCGTTGTGCTTCTAACAGGGATATTGACTCACTTTGCTGAGTTACTTTCCTGACGACGATAATTATGGTAATTGTGTTGATTTCGTAGGAACGTACAAGTAATGTATGTTGATTTGTGTCACTGTCAAAGATAATTGTAATACTGGTCGAGTTGTGTCCAGATTATTAAAGATTCTTTTTTTTTTTTTTTTTGAATTTGAATCATCTCCGAGTCGGCAGCTTAATTATGAACGATTTTCTACATCAGAACGGTTCATCTTTATCTCCGACTTTTGAGAAACGTTGCTCTGGGTGTGTGTGTGTGTGTGTGTGTGTGTGTGTGTGTGTGTGTGTGTGTGTGTGTGTGTGTGTGTGTGTGTGAGAGAGAGAGAGAGAGAGAGAGAGAGAGAGAGAGAGAGAGAGAGTGTGTGTGTGTGTGTGTGTGTGTGTGTGTGTGTGTGTGTGTGTGTGTGTGTGTTAGGCCACGAGCTATTAAAGAACCAGCACATTGAACGTTTGAGATTCAAGAACAGACGTGAGCCTGTCCCCATGGGGTTGTGCGGCATTAAACCAACATCATCACATTATTTGTCAGTGATGGGTCGTTGAAAAGGTGCCAGCCATGTATTTAATAGACGTTGAAACTCAGCATAGTTATACAGACGCTGAAACTATCAGATAATTTGACACGACCCGAACTGAAGTACAATCAGCGACAGAGCCAATTTTTCAGACAGAGGTCAATCTGCCACAGTTCCGATGAAACATCTTTTTCCCTTGACAACGGCATGAAGCCGATGTTGTCGCGTCCATTGAAGGATGAACAGTTTTAATGTCCTTTAAAAGTGATTACCAGTTTCCCCCTTGACCTTGACAAAGGATATGGGATTTTGAAATCACCCCCTGTGCATAAGTTTTCATAAAAGTAGTCACAGACCTAATTTCTGAACTTTTCTTAGATTATCTTTTGAAGAATTGGAATACTTGCAATCACTTTTAATGTTTTCTTTCCTATCTGTTTACATTAATATATGCATATATTATGTATACATAACTGTAGAAAACGCGTAACTGACGCAAATGTGGGACTTTTTATCATGGAAGCATCTTATTAACGAATAATAATTACGCGACCAGTGCAACGATTATGACAGCATAATTTGCATTTTACTCCTTTTTGTTCGTTTTGGGGTGAAATCTTTCAACCTAATTTATGTATTACATGCTGAATTATACCATGCGTCTTTGATCAGAATCCCCCCCCCCCCCCCCCACCACCACCCCCCTTCCCCCTTTTCATCTCCATTTCTACCACATATAACAGTTTTGAGATTTTGCTACTGTGCTTTCTTTTTTGAAAAGTGTCTTTTAACATGGTAAGGGCTTTCTATGTATGTGGAGACATGAGATCCTATGTGGGGGGGCATGACATGCAGGTTGCACATTTTCTTCAATCATCTTTTAGCTTTTAAAGCTTGCTTTAAAGTTTGTTTTTTTTTCTTTCTCAAAGACACTTTTCTTAATGATCTTAAAGAACTATATCCTTTGATGCAATAAAGATGTTCAATTGCTTACAAACTCGTCTGTTCATGCATGTTGTGTGTGTGTGTGTGTGTGTGTGTGTGTGTGTGTGTGTGTGTGTGTGTGTGTGTACGTGCGTGCGTGCGTGCGTGCGTCCGCGTGTGTGTGTGTGTGTGTGTGTGTGTGTGTGTGTGTGTGTGTGTGTGTGTGTGTGTGTGTGTGTGTGTGTGTGTGTGTGTGCTTGCCCGCGCGTGCATGCTCATAAATGCATGCATGTGCAAGTGGATTTGTGTATATGTGTGTGTATGTGTGCGCACATGTGTGTGAGTGTGTGCGTGCACGCGCTCGCGCGCGTGTGTGTGTGAAGGAGAGAGAGAGAGAGAGAGAGAGAGAGAGAGAGAGAGAGAGAGAGAGAGAGAGAGAGAATTCGGATTCTGATAATTTATTCAAGGATAGGCCATTGTCCCTCTTGAAGGGTTATACTTTTCAATTCTCGAACATTGTAACATTTCCTAATATCTATACACACACAGTCATAAATGCATATCATGTATTTTAAGATCCTAAGATGTAGCAGCAGATCGTATTTTAAACGCTTTGTATGAGAATACTGATCATTTTCTGACAATGTTTTCATTCTTAGATGCCAACAGTAAACTCAATCGAAACTGGCTTGGATACTTATAGAATTTCAATGGTATGTACTGTTTTCGTAAATTAGTTAATGCAGGACAGCATAAAAGAAAGTGAACTTCATCTTCCTTGGCAATTCTACACAATGGACAAATCAAATCTTTTTCTGTATGTAACCTATAACGATAGTAGTGACACGCAATTTCAAACACGCCAAGTCTAAACCTTGTCAATACAAATTTTAAATGCCTGTCTAAATTCAGCTTCAAATAGATTTTTATCATCGTTTACAGAACAAAATGTTCTATACATTTGAAACCGTTCACTGTTATTCACATGGAAATCCCATTCTTGCCACCAATACAATATCATCTGTCTTTAAAATGATACAAAAACTGACGAATTTCTTCAACACTTTGGTTCTCCCATACATAACCAAACCCATACGCATATAATTTGCATCTAACATTTGGGACCCAATTTCTTTTATTCCGTGCATCTAAATCAAATATCATTCTGTAGGCTTTCCGTGGTAATTTGCTCTCTTCTAGTGTTAATTTTAACCAGTATCTCTTACACTGCACAACTGAACTGATATATGTATATAGGATACCTGTTCTTCTCCCCATAGATGAGACCATTTTGAGTTCTCATTTCCCACTCCTAAAAACCTTTTAAGTGCGAACATGTGTAATTTTTCAGGATAAAGAGCTGCATTTTCAAGACCCCATATCTCTGCACCATATTGAACAATCGGTTGAATTTGAGCATCAAATAACTTCAGATAAAGATCAATGAATTATTCTTCAATTTGTACAAATTTTGCAAAACACATAGTAAAGCCCTTTTGGCTCTGCTCACAAGATACCGGCATGCTGCAGTAAAACTCAGCCTTGTAGAAAAATAGATTCCCAAGTATTTGTATATATTCACCGTAGGTATCAGGATCCCATTATAAGTCCATCTTTCTCTGTCGGCCAAATATTCACCTTTTCTAAACACCACTATATTGCTTTTAGTCATGTTTACATTCAAATGAAGTTCTGAGGCTGTGCGGTATAGACTATTTAACTGCATTTGTAAACCAACAACAGTTTCAGACAACAGAACTACATCATCTGCCAATAACAAAATGAATAATTCAGAAAAATCATATGTGAACCTTGCACTGTGTCTCCCACACCTGGTTACTTCTAATGCCAGTTCATTAATGAATAGTGAAAACAATCAGGACTGGTAACATCACCTTGTTTCACTCCCCGTGTACAGTTAATCTAATCTGTTCATTTATCTCCAGATCGAATTCTACTTTTGACGTTTATGTACATGCTATTAACACAACGAAAAAGCTTACCTTTTATTTTATTTAAATTTTTGAAAGAATAGGCCACAGTAAATTTATTTCTATAGAGTAAAAAGCTTTCTCAAAATCAATGAAAGTTACATAAAGTTTACGATTCATACAATATTGTTTTTTGTAAAAAGGCTACCAGCGTGAACATATGATCGATAATGGAATAACCTTTTTCAAATCCTGTTTTATGTTCACCTGTAAGTTTTTGCTCTTCTATTCATTCCTGTAGACGGTTGTTTATTACAGCGCTATAAATCTCGCTACTTGTATCCCATATAGATATGTCTCTGTAGTTGTTTGGATCATTTGGATTTCCTTTTTCAAATAAAGGGATTACAGTGGTTTTTGTCCAGTTTTCCGGGAAAAAAAACACCCTTATCAAATAATGTATTACATAACTTGACGAAAAAATCAACAACTGGCTCTCCCACATTTTTTTGTAACATTTTCCCGATAACCTCGTCGGGTCCGGCAGCTTTGCCATTCTTTAATTTTCTTATGGCTAACACTACTTCTTCCCTGGATATAGGGCGATTCATGTAAGCATTTTCCTCTTCGATGCATTAGAGCCACAACTGATTATCTCGAAAAAAATGTGTTCTGACTTTTTCATATTTGTACGTGTATTAATACAGTCTGTTTAACATGCTGAAACGTGGTTATGAAACATTTATAAGTTTTTGGTTGATAGCAAAGAAACAGTTGTTGCCCTGTCCACATCCAACCAGATTCTGCATGCCACAAATGAACAGCTAGCAGTCACAGACTGTGGTCTGAAACGTTCCATACAGTGGGACAATTTGTCCGTGCCACAGGTGGCTAGAGCCATAGAAGACAGTTGTATTCCAAACTATTACCGCAAACTGATAGGAATGTTCCAGGCCACAATTCACTATCCCATAGCTGATCACTTGTGGCCTGAGGATTTCAGCTGTGAAGGTCTTACTGTTGTGTACCACAACTGTCTAAGTCTTGTTAATTAGTTGTGCTTCAAAAATTCGGGAAGATGAAAGCCTTTCTTTTCAGGCCAAGGGTGTTTACTTCTTAAGATTGCGTAATTCTGTGGTTTCCAGTTGAGTTTTTTTTTAGCCCCCATTTGTACAGCTTCAGAACGCCATCTAGTGTTTGTTTTTCCAAGTTTGGAAGTTCTGCGTGCAGAGGTGTAATTTTTGAGAGACCTGTGAAACCTTCAAGTGGCCATTTCTCAAAATGGCGTTTTTTCAAGATAGACAGTTGTGGCTCTAACGTATCGTCTTGTTCGTTGTCGATTCTATTGATACCCGCATAATTTTCTCCTGTTACTGTATCTCTTTCAAGCAGACTTTTAAAGTGTTCAGACCAGTCATCTAGTGTTAATTATTAGCTTGCTTTCTTTTCACAGAAATTCTTTGCATGTTTTCCAAGAATTCTTTTTGTTTATTTATTGACCCAGTTAACTTACCCAAATTATTATGCTCTTTTTCTTTTCACTGTAAAAGATTCCTATATTCTCGTCTTGCTATACAGTAAGCTCACTATCTGTTGGATCTTTCGTTTGCCGAAAAACTCACAATTAACGTTTTGCTTTTCCCTTACTTCACTTACATTCTTTATCACACCAGTCACCAGTCAATTTTTACTTAAATTATCAATATAAATTAGTTTCTTCAAACAAGCTGCATAAGTTTTAACAGTGTCAACAAAAACATTCAGAGCTTCATTGTAGTCATATTCAATCAAATTAAACACATAATCAAGCAAGCCTAACACCTCAGAAGAATGCATTGCATCCAGATAAGATTGTGTTACATCACTATTCCACACAAACGTTTCAATATACTTATTCACATTTTCAACTCCAGAAGAAATGGTAGCATTCTTAACCACATTTAAATGAAATTCAAGTGGTAAGTGGTCAGATTCTACTCTCTCTGAAACTATTAATCTACAAGACGAGTAGACAACGAAGAACAATTCTTTACAAAGCAAGAAATAATCATTAACACCGTTTCCAGACTGAGACACAAACGTATAATTTCAATCAAGGTCTCCATTACATAAATCATTAAGAATATAAAATCCAAGAGTAGTGCACATATTCAAGAGAGAGAGAGAGAGAGAGAGAGAGAGAGAGAGAGAGAGAGAGAGTGTGTGTGTGTGTGTGTGTGTGTGTGTGTGTGTGTGTGTGTGTGTGTGTGTGTGTGTGTGTGTGTGTGACAAGTTTTGTTAAAGATTTTAGCGACGCGTAGTCTTCTGATCTGTTATTTGTTTTCTACACAACAAGATAAATCACAACACAGTGATAACCAAACAGTAACAGTTTTCAGTTTCACCAAGTCACTGAGAACAGACTATTTCACATATGCTAAGTGTTATCTGCTAAGTTTCGAGACCACTCTGCGCACGATTGAAGCTGATGAATGAGTGAATGAACGGCTAAGATGAAAAAATTGAAGAGAGCCTCATGGTTACGACTTAGCAGATGTCTGGCCCACGCATTAGCCAAACGTGTTGGTCAGACATTGGGTGCCTATAATACATTGTCTAAGCCGTTAACATTGTATGCGTTTGGTGTACATGTGTGTGTGTGTGTGTGTGTGTGGGGGGGGGGGGGGGCAGGGGGGGGGGGGCAGAAGCCCATGTGTAAGCATGTGTGTATATGTGTGCCTGTGTATACGGGCGTACACGAATGTGTGCGTGCGTGCGTGCGTGCGTGCGTGCGTGTGTGTGTGTGTGCGTGTGTGTGTGTGTGTGTGTGTGTGTGTGTGTGTGTGTGTGTGTGTGTGTGTGTGTGTGTGTGTCCTCATTTTTTCTTCTTGGTGTCCGAGGCAGATTGGTAGGTGGCATTGTGGATGTGGTTCCACAGTGATGAAGAGCTGTCTGTCAGGCAGGCCTTGTCAATGGCTCTGACGTCACTGGAGGACGTCCCTGCTGCTTGGAGCGGTGGATTCGCTTGGGCCGAAGATGCACCTTGCTGCCGACCAGGCAGTAGTCAGTGTGGCAGTCAGCACTGTGGTAGCTGCGAGAGACGAGCACATGGTTGAGCAAGGATATTCGAGTGATCACGAAGTCAAGCTATGCCAGTGACAGGATCTGGGGTGCCTCCAGGACACCCTGTGGTGTGGGTTAGTGGGGAAGAAGGTGTTCATAATACAAAGATCGTGGTAGGAGCAAAGCTCAAGTAATCGCTGTCTGTTCTCGTTGAGTTTGCCGATGCCAAAGCAGCCGATGCAGCGGAACCAGGAGCTGTGGTCTGCGCCAGTCCAGTCGTTGAAGTCCTCGAGCAAGAACAGGTGTTCCTTTTTGGCTTCCAGCTCTTCACAGAATTCATCCTTAATCTCGGCTTTAGAGCAGAGTGTGAGGGCGTAGACGCTAGGGATGTTCGTTGGTCCATAAGAGTTGTGAGCCGGAGAGAGAAGATTCGCGTTGCCCCTTTGGCAGGTGGTTCCGCTGAGGAGAGGAGAGAGTGGCGCACTGCGAATCCGATGCCATACAGTTGGTGCTCCTCTGGCTCCAGTCCTCGCCAGAAGAGCGTGTAGTCCTTCTCCCTGAGGCTGCAGCTGCAGAGGAGTCTTGTCTCTTGCAGCGCGGAAATATCGATTTGGAACCTCTTCAGCTCGCGATCGATGATGGCTGGTTTTTCTGGCGTCGTCAACTTGCTGGATGTCGTCAGAAAGGTCAGGGCACATCATTCTGACGTCACAGGTTGCCAGCCGTAAGGCTGGTCGTTTGGGTTTCTTTTTTTATTTGCAGCAGAGTTTGTAGTCTGCTCTTCGGCCTTTTCCCTGAGCTCCAAGCACCCATCGGAGCAGGCAGACTGCCGTGGGTCAGCACCTTATTGTTTTGAGGCTGCCTAGAGCTAGACGGGTGGTAGCTGACCAGTGGAACGCGATGGTCCTTCCCACCGTCGGACACAACGCGTAGCGCGCGAGCTTACGCCAACTCTCTCTGGGCTTATGACCCGTAACTGCTGTCTCCCGTGATGTTTCTGTCGATGGGATAGCGGCACTGGCGTGACCTCTCCAGGGTGCAGGCCTGGGCTAAGTGTGTGGAGATCCTGGGGTGCCCAATCATCAGAATCCCCTTCTCCCCCTTTCGGCCCATTTGACAGTGTCCAACAGAAAGGACGAGCCATTACAGTACCGGTGCCAGCGCAGCTGCAAGGAGTTGCCGAAAGGTGTCACGGTGTTTCGACCAACCGCCTTAGGGGCTCCGCTCCGGACTTTCTTTCAGGGTTTACTCCCTTACCCTTTGTCTCTACCGCGACATCCACAAGGCAATGAAGCTGTTTGATCCATGGTTGGGGTTCTCGTTTGTGGGCACCAGGGCGTACCACACACTGGTGGGCCTGGATGCCACACGTCAGGGCGCCAGACTTCCTCCGAGTCCCTTGTAAGGTCCCAGTCGACGTGAGTCGCCACGAGGGGGCACTACACAGGGCTTGCTGGTGGACAGGCTATACACTGACAGGGAATGACCGGCGCATTCTGCTCCCCTTTTTCACAGTGCTGCAAGCGGCGGTGCTGGCGGTGGAGGCTGAAAGCGAGAGGTGACAAGCACACAAACACTTCGCCAACATACTAGGCGCTTCACACCAATCGTTATAACACAAACACACAGAGGCACAAAGAGAGAGACAGCGAGCGAGAGAGAGAGAGAGAGAGAGAGAGAGAGAGAGAGAGAGGGAGAGGGAGAAAGGGGTGGGGGTGATGGTGGAGAGAGCAGATCCAACGCGACAGTTTGTTCATGTGTAACACCCTTTTCCTTCAATTTTCAAATGAAACGATAAACTCTCTCTCTCTCTCTCTCTCTCTCTCTCTCTCTCTCTCTCTCTCTCTCTCTCTTCATACTGGTCCGCGCGCGCGCGCGTGCACACACACACACACACACACACACACACACACACACACACACACGCTCATGCAAACGTGTTCACATAAGAAAGATGGCGCTTTTGGAAATCATGTCCAAAAAAAGGTCGACAGCAATCGACAATCTTGAAGTTTGTGTGCTTTAAAATCCAATAGGAAGCTTTTCTTTTTCATGGTAATAAGCTTTTGCTCAGCTGAAAACGAACACTGCACAGGACGTCGTCCCGGGAGTTCTCAAAACTACAGAAACCATCACGCTCCGTCGGTGTATGGATTCAACAGTGGTCGTACCAGGCAACCAGTCGACCTTAGCACACTTAAGCCTCTCTTCGCTATTAGCTGTCTGTTTGTTCTACTCGTCAAGTTGGTAGAACGTTCCTCGCCCACCTTTTTTTTTTTTTTTTTCTCTCTCACCGCAGCCATGGTTACGCCTACACCTCATCTTCTTCACCCCGACCCTCGCTCTCTTTAACTAGTCCCCCCTCCTCGCCCCCCCCCCCCTCTCTCTCTCTCTCTAACTAGTCATGTGTTTTCTGTGTCTGTTGCTCGTTTATTTGTATGGGATTCCCCCTTCACGCTCTCCCCATCCCTTCCCTACCCCCATCCTCCTCTAGGCCCCACTCTTTGAAGCTTCTGCACTGTTTTCCACAAAGACTCTTTTCAAACCACTGGGAAAGCTTTTCCACTTCCCGTCCCACATCAAGACCCCGTCCCATCTCAGGCAAGCTGGCTCCTTCTCTCCACCCGCCCTCTCCCACACCCTCCCCATCCCCCGTTCTTCCTGTCCCTATTTATCTCACCCCCATCCCACCCCTCACACAGAAAACACCGCTCCCTGTCGGTACAGAAAGTAGTAATCTCAAAGTCCTTTCCCACCCACCCACCCCCGCCCCCACCTGTGTGTGTGTGTGTGTGTGTGTGTGTGTGTGTGTGTGTGTGTGTGTGGAGAGAGAGATCCTTCTAGGACGAATAGATATAAATCTATATGTGTGTATGTATACCCCCCCCCCCCCCCATACACACAGTAGTCATTCAGGAGTCTCTCTCTCTCTCTCTCTCTCTCTCTCTCTCTCTCTCTGTGTGTGTGTGTGTGTGTGTGTGTGTGTGTGTGTGTGTGTGTGTTATACGTTATGTTGAACAATTATATTTGTTGTTCAACATATGAAATACTCCAGCACTCTGTTCCTGCTAGACAAACTTTTTAATAAACTTGCCGTTCTTGTTCACATGGCCTTGATTCACATCAAGCTTGTCACCTTGATCAAAGTTGACATGGAGTTCTAAAGGCAGATCGTACGACTCAAAATGTTGTTGAAATACAAAGTACATGATGACAGCATACACACATACAGATCAACGGACGCCAAGAAGTGTCGGGGGATGCCATAAAAGGTAATATTGTTTCTCTCGGACCGTCCCTCTATGTCGTCAGTCTTCATTTCCAAGTTCTCTACCTTTTCCTAGAATCGTTCGTTTTGTTCTTTCAGAGTTTAATTTTCATATCTTTTTGTAATTTGTCACTTCTTCCTTCAGTTCTCTCAACCCTTCACGTAGTCCTGCACACGTCTTTAACTTGTCGGACATCCTCCTTCACTTCGTCGAACTTACTGTGAAGAGCCGCCATGACGTCCTTCAGCGTCAGGTCACCGGCTGTCCGTGAAGGGGAAGGAACTCAAGCAGAACTCAGACGAGTCTGCCGAAGACTGTGTGCTTTTTCGCCAAGTGCAAGTCCAGGGTTCATCTCTACATCTCCACAGCCATGTAAAAAAAAAAAAAAAAAAAAAAAAAAAACCGCCAGAGTACAAATATGCCAGGAGCAAGCCAACTTTGACACCGTGTATCCGCTTGTGAAGTTTCGATGACCGAAGGAACATGGCTTTCTTCTTTCCAAGTCGTTGACCATGAAAGCAGTGAAGGCTGACACGAATCCTCCACATACAGCCCGCAAAGACTACGCAGTGTCCGGCACTGTGACGACTGGACAGTCTGCAGGTTGGTGTGGGGGCTCCAGCATGGTGACGACTGGACAGTCTGCAGGTTGGTGTGGGGGCTCCGGCATGGTGACGACTGGACAGTCTCCAGGTTGGTGTGGGGGCTCCGGCATGGTGACGACTGGACAGTCTGCAGGTTGGTGTGGGGGCTCTGGTATGGTAATGGCTGGACAGTCTGCAGGTTGGTGTGGGAGGTCTGGTATGGTAATGGCTGGACAGTCTGCAGGTTGGTGTGGGGGCCCGGCATGGTGACGACTGGACAGTCTGCAGGTTGGTGTGGGGGCCCCGGCATGGTGACGACTGGACAGTCTGCAGGTTGGTGTGGGGGCCCCGGCATGGTGACGACTGGACAGTCTCCAGGTTGGTGTGGGGGCTCAGGTCGGTGAAACTTACTTTAAAGTCGCAGCTCCTGTCACTCGGTGTCAACGTTTCGCCAGCTGAAAGTGACGCTCAGAGAGAGAGAGAGAGAGAGAGAGAGAGAGAGAGAGAGAGAGAGAGAGAGAATGATGCTCAGAGAGAGAGAGAGAGAGAGAGAGAGAGAGAGAGAGAGAGAAGAGAGAGATGCTCAGAGAGAGAGAGAGAGAGAGAGAGGAGAGAGAGAGAGAGAGAGAGAATGACAATTACAATTACACTGACAATGACAATGAAATGAAAATTATTCTTCATTTTACAATAGCAAAAGCACTAGCTTAGCTATTTTTAATACCTGTCATTGATAGTCTTCCAAGCTAGTGCTGAATATTCACAATGATGCATCAAAACACGGTTCACAACAAAGCAAGCAAACAAACAAAACCAAACATAACAAAAAAAAAAACAAGAACCAAATACTGACAAGAAGTAAAATAAGCAAATTAGATCGAAGCGCTTTAAACAACATCAACAACAATAACAATAATCAACAACAAATTGGCATATATAAATTGTCATGTGACGTAGCCTCACATGGCGACATGTGACGTTCCGTAGCGTACGCCCTTATTTGATCTGAAGCATTTCCCTAGTAGGGAAAAGGAAAGGTAAAAGAAAGGACAATTAATATGGCCTGACCAGTGTGATCGGTGTCGCTGGTGGCTATGGAAACCGCTCAGTAAAATAGACGTAGGGTGATTATTGGTGGAATCACTCAGGAAAATGGACGGACGTTGTCCATTGGTCAAGTAACCAAGGGCTGGTAATGCGTAGAGTTAAGTGAGTACTCACTGAATATGTACTCAGGAATAGCGCAGGAAGGAAAAATAAAGTATAGGAAAGAGATGGCTTGGGGACACTGACCAGACAGGTTGTTTGGAACTGCTGCAGAACGAAATCACATGTATTCTACCGTTAACAGCCCTTCCCGGTGCTGTGGCATCACCAGTAATGGAATAGGGGACTGTGGCAGTCGCACAACAAGTACTTAGGTTCCAGTGATGTAGCAGCACTAGCACTGAAGGCAAGGGAAAAACTTCTGGGTAGATAAGGCAGCACGTAATTGACTCCAGAGTTGGAGAACCTAGTAGAAGAGGACAACAAATGCGCGGCAGTCGTGAGAGAACTTTGAAAGCGTCTGTCATGTTGACCCACTATGATTTTTGATTGTTCCCCTGGGTCGGAACTCAGATATTGTTCCTGTATTTTAAGCCATCTTTGATTCTTCTTTGGAAAGTGTATAAATTGTGTCTCCATTGAGGAGGAGAAATCAGTCAAAGATGTCCTTGTAAATTACTATGTATAATCAGATGAAATTTGGTCCCAGCTAGTGGATGTGTGGAATGTGTGTACCTCCACTGGAAAGGAGGAACGGGAGATAATTCTTGGAAAACAAATCTGTTGTATATGCTGGAAAAGTTGATTATTGTTTAGTAAATTATTCCCCGGAGAGGAGGGGAAGAGGAAGAATTCTTGTAGTGCGCCTTCTGGTTGCCTGGAGCGACTGCGTGTGCATGGAGTGAATGCTGAGCTGAGTGCATGCATGCATGTGTGCTCAGTGTGACATAGATACAATGCAATAACAACAACAATAAACAACTACATCAGAACTACATCATCTGCCAATAACAAAATGAATAATTCAGAAAAATCATATGTGAACCTTGCACCCGTGTCTCCCACACCTGATTACTTCTAATGCCAGTTCATTAATGAATAGTGAAAACAATACAAGACTGGTAACATCACCTTGTTTCACTCCCCGTGTACAGTCGATCTAATCTGTTAATTTATCTCCAGATCGAATTCTACTTTTGACGTTTATGTACATGCTATTAACACAACGAAAAAGCTTACCTTTTATTTTATTAAAATTTTTGAAAGAATAGGCCACAGTAAATTATTTCTATATAGAGTAAAAAGCTTTCTCAAAATCAATGAAAGTTACATAAAGTTTACGATTCATACAATATTGTTTTTGTATAAAGGCTACCAGCGTGAACATATGATCGATAATGGAATAACCTTTTTCAAATCCTGTTTTATGTTCACCTGTAAGTTTTTGCTCTTCTATTCATTCCTGTAGACGGTTGTTTATTACACAGCGCTATAAATCTCGCTACTTGTATCCCATAAAGATATGTCTCTGTAGTTGTTTGGATCATTTGGATTTCCTTTTTCAATAAAGGGATTACAGTGGTTTTTGTCCAGTTTTCCGGGAAAAAAAAACACCCTTATCAAATAATGTATTACATAACTTGACGAAAAAATCAACAACTGGCTCTCCCACATTTTTTTGTAACATTTTCCCGATAACCTCGTCGGGTCCGGCAGCTTTGCCATTCTTTAATTTTCTTATGGCTAACACTACTTCTTCCCTAGATATAGGGCGATTCATGTAAGCATTTTCCTCTTGTTCGTTGTCGATTCTATTGATACCCGCATAATTTTCTCCTGTTACTGTATCTCTTTCAAGCAGACTTTTAAAGTGTTCAGACCAGTCATCTAGTGTTAAATTATTAGCTTGCTTTCTTTTCACAGAAATTCTTTGCATGTTTTTTCCAAGAATTCTTTTTGTTTATTTATTGACCCAGTTAACTTATCCAAATTATTATGCTCTTTTTCTTTTTACTGTAAAAGATTCCTATATTCTCGTCTTGCTATACAGTAAGCTCACTATCTGTTGGATCTTTCGTTTGCCCGAAAAAACTCACAATAAACGTTTTTGCTTTTCCCTTACTTCACTTACATTCTTTATCACACCAGTCACTAATTTTACTTAAATTATCAATATAAATTCGTTTCTTCAAACAAGCTGCATAAGTTTTAACAGTGTCAACAAAAACATTCAGAGCTTCATTGTAGTCATATTCAATCAAATAAACACATAATTAAGCAAGCCTAACACCTCAGAAGAATGCATTGCATCCAAATAAAATTGTGTTACATCACTATTCCACACAAACTTTTCAATATACTTATTCACATTTTCAACTCCAGAAGAAATGGTAGCATTTTTAACCACATTTAATGAAATTCAAGTGGTAAGTGGTCAGATTCTACTCTCTCTGAAACTATTAATCTACAAGACGAGTAGACAACGAAGAACAATTCTTTACAAAGCAAGAAATAATCATTAACACTGTTTCCAGACTGAGACACAAACGTATAATTTCAATCAAGGTCTCCAATACATAAATCATTAAGAATATAAAATCCAAGAGTAGTGCACATATTCAAGAGAGAGAGAGAGAGAGAGAGAGAGAGAGAGAGAGAGAGAGAGAGAGAGAGAGAGAGAGAGAGAGAGAGAGAGAGTGTGTGTGTGTGTGTGTGTGTGTGTGTGTGTGTGTGTGTGTGTGACAAGTTTTGTTAAAGATTTTAGCAACGCGTAGTCTTCTGTTCTGTTATTTGTTTTCTACACAACAAGATAAATCACAACACAGTGATAACCAAACAGTAACAGTTTTCAGTTTCACCAAGTCACTGAGAACAGACTATTTCACATATGCTAAGTGTTATCTGCTAAGTTTCGAGACCACTCTGCGCACGATTGAAGCTGATGAATAAGTGAATGAACGGCTAAGATGAAAAAATTGAAGAGAGCCTCATGGTTACGACTTAGCAGATGTCTGGCCCACGCATTAGCCAAACGTGTTGGTCAGACATTGGGTGCCTATAATACATTGTCTAAGCCGTTAACATTGTATGCGTTTGGTGTACATGTGTGTGTGTGGGGGGGGGGGGGGGGGGGGGGGGGGGGGGGGGCAGGGGGGGCAGAAGCCCATGTGTAAGCATATGTGTGCCTGGGGGGTGTGCCTGTGTATACGGGCGTACACGAATGTGTGCGTGCGTGCGTGCGTGCGTGCGTGCGTGTGTGTGTGTGTGTGTGTGCGTGTGTGTGTGTGTGTGTGTGTGTGTGTGTGTGTGTGTGTGTGTGTGTGTGTGTGTGTGTGTGTGTGTGTGTGTGTGTCCTCATTTTCTTCTTGGTGTCCGAGGCAGATTGGTAGGTGGCATTGTGGATGTGGTTCCACAGTGATGAAGAGCTGTCTGTCAGGCAGGCCTTGTCAATGGCTCTGACGTCACTGGAGGACGTCCCTGCTGCTTGGAGCGGTGGATTCGCTTGGGCCGAAGATGCACTTTGCCGCCGACCAGGCAGTAGTCAGTGTGGCAGTCAGCACTGTGGTAGCTGCGAGAGACGAGCACATGGTTGAGCAAGGATATTCGAGTGATCACGAAGTCAAGCTATGCCAGTGACAGGATCTGGGGTGCCTCCAGGACACACTGTGGTGTGGGTTAGTGGGGAAGAAGGTGTTCATAATACAAAGATCGTGGTAGGAGCAAAGCTCAAGTAATCGCTGTCTGTTCTCGTTGAGTTTGCCGATGCCAAAGCAGCCGATGCAGCGGAACCAGGAGCTGTGGTCTGCGCCAGTCCAGTCGTTGAAGTCCTCGAGCAAGAACAGGTGTTCCTTTTTGGCTTCCAGCTCTTCATAGAATTCATCCTTAATCTCGGCTTTAGAGCAGAGTGTGAGGGCGTAGACGCTAGGGATGTTGTTTGGTCCATAAGAGGTTGTGAGCCGGAGAAAGAAGATTCGCGCTGCCCCTTTGGAAGGTGGTTCCGCTGAGGAGAGGAGAGAGAGTGGCGCGCTGCGAATCCGATGCCATACAGTTGGTGCTCCTCTGGCTCCAGTCCTCGCCAGAAGAGCGTATAGTCCTTCTCCCTGAGGGCTGCAGCTGCAGAGGAGTCTTGTCTCTTGCAGCGCGGAAATATCGATTTGGAACCTCTTCAGCTCGCGATCGATGATGATGGCTGGTTTTTCTGGCGTCGTCAACTTGCTGGATGTCGTCAGAAAGGTCAGGGCACATCGTTCTGACGTCACAGGTTGCCAGCCGTAAGGCTGGTCGTTTGGGTTTCTTTTTTTATTTGCAGCAGAGTTTGTAGTCTGCTCTTCGGCCTTTTCCCTGAGCTCCAAGCACCCATCGGAGCAGGCAGACTGCCGTGGGTCAGCACCTTATTGTTTTGAGGCTGCCTAGAGCTAGACGGGTGGTAGCTGACCAGTGGAACGCGATGGTCCTTCCCACCGTCGGACACAACGCGTAGCGCGCGAGCTTACGCCAATACTCTCTGGGCTTATGACCCGTAACTGCTGTCTCCCGTGATGTTTCTGTCGCTGGGATAGCGGCACTGGCGTGACCTCTCCAGGGCGCAGGCCTGGGCTAAGTGTGTGGAGATCCTGGGGTGCCCAATCGTCAGAATCCCCCTCTCCCCCTTTCGGCCCATTTGACAGTGTCCAACAGAAAGGACGAGCCATTACAGTACCGGTGCCAGCGCAGCTGCAAGGAGTTGCCGAAAGGTGTCACGGTGTTTCGACCAACCCGCCTTAGGGGCTCCGCTCCGGACTTTCTTTCAGGGTTTACTCCCTTACCCTTCGTCTCTACCGCGACATCCACAAGGCAATGAAGCTGTTTGATCCATGGTTGGGGTTCTCGTTTGTGGGCACCAGGGCGTACCACACACTGGTGGGCCTGGATGCCACACGTCTGGGCGCCAGACTTCCTCCGAGTCGCTTGTAGTTTAGCCTGAGTCCGTAAGGTCCCAGTCGACGTGAGTCACCACGAGGAGCCACTATACATGGCTTGCTGGTGGACAGGCTATACACTGACAGGGAATGACCGGCGCATTCTGCTCCCCTTTTCACAGTGCTGCAAGCGGCGGTGCTGGCGGTGGAGGCTGAAAGCGAGAGGTGACAAGCACACACACACTTCGCCAACATACTAGGCGCTTCACACCAGTC
>JADBJO010004185.1:30000-32500 GCA_016801955.1 Conus betulinus | reverse complement strand
AAGCAGAAGACTGTGTTGGTGACCAGTAGTTCGTGTTTAGCACAGGTCTGGAGTAGCAGGAGACCGTTGCTACTGTAGCGACCTATTCTGTGTCTGCTGGTGACACCTTCCCAGGAGTCGCTGTCAGAACCAAATCTAGCGTTGAAATCGTCAAGCAAGGCGAGCTTGTCTACTTTACGAGCAGCAGCAGTCAGATAAATCCTTAAAGAGCAGCAGCAGCAGTAGATAGTGAAGATCTTTAAAGAGCAACAGCAGTAGAGAGTGGAGATCCTTAAAGAGCAGCAGCAGTAGATAGTGAAGATCCTTAAAGAGCAGCAGCAGTAGATAGTGAAGATCCTTAAAGAGCAGCAGCAGTCAGATAGTGAAGATCCGTAAACAGCAGCAGCAGTCAGATAGTGAAGATCATTAAAGAGCAGCAGCAGTAGATAATGAAAATCCTTAAAGAGCAGCAGCAGTAGATAGTGAAAATCCTTAAAGAGCAGCAGCAGTAGATAATGAAAATCCTTAAAGAGCAGCAGCAGTAGAGATAGTGAAAATCCTTAGAGAGCAGCAGCAGTAGATAATGAAAAATCCTTAAAGAGCAGCAGCAGTAGATAATGAAAATCCTTAAAGAGCAGCAGCAGCAGTAGATAATGAAAATCCTTAAAGAGCAGCAGCAGTAGATAGTGAAAATCCTTAAAGAGCAGCAGCAGTAGATAGTGAAGATCCTTAAAGAGCAGCAGCAGTAGATAGTGAAGATCCTTAAAGAGCAGCAGCAGTAGATAGTGAAGATCCCTAAAGAGCAGCAGAAATACATAGTGAAGATGATGCTTAAAGAGCAGCAGTTGTCAGATAGTGAAGATCCGTAAACAGCAGCAGCAGTCAGATAGTGAAGATCCTTAATGAGCAGCAGAAGTAGATAGTGAAGATCCTTAAAGAATGTGTACTTCACGTCATCTGGGTTGATCATGCTCAGTGCACAAGCACTGATGATTATAAGGTGCTTCTTTCAAATGAAAGAGGATGTTTGGCGATCATCAGACTGTCATTCACTCCCTTTGGACGTCCAGCTGGCTCGCAACCAGAGCTGACTTCACTGCAATGCTGACACCAGCCACTTGCCGCTCTTCACGTCCTCTTCTGCCCCCCCCCCCCCCCCCCCCCCCCCCCCCCCCCCCCCCAGTCAGTCAGCCCTTTCCGTAAAGTTCGTCCTGTCCCTCAAGCCAGGTCTCATTCAAGGCTGTGATGTCGATGTTTACCATGCAAGTTTTTTTTTTTCTCCCAGTTATAGCTGTTCTCTGAGGCCTGTTTACATAGTCTCTTTACTGGAGGGTGAGTAGACTCCATGTGCCAAGGTGGGAGGAGCAATCTTGTCATTTTCTTTGGGTTTTGACCGCTGTAGTAGGGTCCGCTCCAGCTGCAGTAGGTTGGCTGGGGAAATATAAAGAAGGCAGTCTTTAAGGCACCTATTCCAGCCCCATCCTGGTGCTATGGAGGTAAGCAGTGCCATTCTGAAAAGGGCTCCTCCGTCGCTCCGGTGGCTGCCCATCTTCACTGCCACTCCAGTTCCGTGGAGGACGGCCCTATGGTCTGAGCCGCCTGTGTGCAGGGTTTGCGGCCATGGCTGCTGATGTACCCCCTTCTGCCGGTTCGTCCCTTGTCCATCAACACAGGGCTGTAGGATGAGATGAGTAAAGATGGATGATGATGATAAAGAGATAAGTGACTTGTATCACAATTTGTCGACCTCGCTCTTGTCCAAACCATCCGAGTCCAGCAGGAAGGCAGGGTCATGGCAGCTGGTGAAGGAGTCGGATGCAGTGGTTGGCCATGATGTCACTCACCATGCTCTATGCGCTCCACTCTGCATTGCTGGGAGTCGCCCTTCTGCCCGTTGAATCAATGCATGATCTCCTCTGCGCTGTCTGTCGAGTCCAGTCTTCACAGGTTTAGGGTAGACAAGCTCAACCTCAGCGACGGTTGGAGGCCGTTAGCTTCCTTCGTCAGGTTCTGCCAGCCTGCCACAGCTGTTGCCCCCGGGAACTGGCCCCTGTTGCATGCTAACCGTTTAAGGGGAACCCACAGCTGAGAGCTCAGGACCCAAACATGGACAAGCAGTCCTAAGAAGGACTTGACAAGCATCCCCACCAGAGATCCTGCCTCCACTCCACACACCGCACCCTGCAACACAACAGAGATCCCAAACGCTGCATCTTGCAACACAACAGAGATCCCAACGCTGCATCCTGCAAACCACAGAGATCCCACCTCCACCCCACACGCCGCATCCTGCAATACAACAGAGATCCCGCCTCCACCCCACACGCCGCACCCTGCAATACAACAGAGATCCCGCCTCCACCCCACACGCCGCACCCTGCAATACAACAGAGATCCCCCTCCACCCCACACGCCGCACCCTGCAAATACAACAGAGATCACCTCCACCCCACACGCCGCACCCTGCAATACAACAGAGATCCCACACGCCGCACCCTGCAATACAACAGAGATCCCACCT
>JADBJO010004185.1:20000-22500 GCA_016801955.1 Conus betulinus | reverse complement strand
ATTTACAATCCGAATACCACGACTGAAGAGAGATCTACTGGTTTTCCCTTTCTTCATTCAAAGTAGTGAATGTCTTCATTTTTTTTCAGCAAAGGCTTCAGAGTTGTTGTTTTTAATCATTGGGTGAATTATTTAGCTCCCTAACTAACTGCTCACTATAAGAGACATGTTTCTTTTTCGCTCAGGATATTCTTTTTCTTTTCTTTTTAGAAGAATCAAAGTAGTTCTTTTAGTCCTCTTCGTCATCTGTGTGTGGAACGAATTTTAAGAGCCTGTGCTTTTTTTTGTTTCTTTTGTTCGAGTTCTTTTTTTTTCTATCCCACCTCCGGGGCTGTGCAAGTGACCGCGCGCACGCGCGCGCGCGCGCGCGCGCGCGCGTGTGTGTGTGTGTGTGTGTGTGTGTGTGTGTGTGTGAGAGACAGAGACAGAGACAGAGAGAGAGAGAGAGAGAGAGAGAGAGAGAGAGACTGTGTAACTGTCTATGTGTCCGTGTGTGTACGTAGGTGTGTATGTTGTTGTTATTGTTGTCGTCGTTGTTGTTGTTCCTGTTATGTCGTGTACGTTGTTGCTGTTATTGTTTAATTTCATTTTATTGTTGTTGTTGTTGTTGTTGTTGTTGCTGTTGTTGCTCAATCCCACATTTCAGCTATGCTCCCAAGTCCTATTCCTGTCCTTTTAATCTATTGGCTGACGCTTTTTTTTTTTTTTTTTTTTTTTTATTAGAATGTATGTATCATGTTTGTTATTAAGCACACACATTATGGCAAAACATGCATGTATGGTGTATTTCATGATCTGCATCCCTGTGTAGTAATTTTATGCATCTCATTAGCATGATTTAGCTTAGCAAGGATAGAAGTGTGTGTGTGTGTGTGTGTGTGTGTGTGTGTGTGTGTGTGTGTGTGTGTGTGTGAGAGAGAGAGAGAGAGAGAGAGAGAGAGAGAGAGAGAGAGAGAGAGAGAGAGTAATAATCCCACTGGCTGAACAAGAATCATTCGGGCTGTAACTGTTCGCAAAATGGTTAAAAGCCCGCACAGAAAACCAGCTAAGATGGGATTCGTCTGTGGAGACTTTTATGTACCGCTAGTATCGTCTACAGCTATACTGCTAGTATCGTCTACAGCTACACCGCTAGTATTGTCTACAGCCACACCACTAGCATTGTCTACAGCTACACCGCTAGCATTGTCTACAGCTACATTGCTACTTCTGTCTAACTGGGATTCGGCTAAGTCAGAACGGTGTTGTTTTCTTCGGCAGGTCAAAGTAAATGTGATGGTAATAGAGACTGATGAAGGAACCGAACAGTTCCGCCAAGGGAAACAACTGGCGAGTGATGATATAGACTGATGAAGGAACCGAACAGTTCCGCCAAGGGGAAACAACTGGCGAGTGATGCTATAGACTGATGAAGGAACCCGAACAGTTCCGCCAAGGGAAACAACTGGCGAGTGATGCTATAGACTGATGAAGGAACCGTACAGTTCCGCCAAGGGAAACAACTGGCGAGTGATGATATAGACTGATGAAGGAACTGTACAGTTCCGCCAAGGGAAACAACTGGCGAGTGATGATGTAGACTGATGAAGGAACTGTACAGTTCCGCCAAGGGAAACAACTGGCGACGAGTGATGATATAGACTGATGAAGGAACTGTACAGTTCCGCCAAGGGAAACAACTGGCGAGTGATGATGTAGACTGATGAGGGAACCAAACAGTTCCGCCAAGGGAAACAACTGGCGAGCTGCGAATGGTTTTCATTCTTTCCTTTTGTTTTTCATACGTGCAAAACTAGCTGAGAAATTTTAATGTGGCCTTGAACGGATAATTAGGAATAAATCTAACGGTGTCCCGTCATCCCTGAGAGGGTTCGATGTGAGGGACAGGGTATGTGTGCTTAAGCGAGGGCCTGATTTGGATATGCGAAAGTGTAATGTGTATGTATAAGCAGTAAACGTGTCTCAGCATACCCTATCCGTCCGTGTATATGACAATCGTGTGTTAAAAAGGAGGAGAAAAAAGCATGAGCCCCGACAGAAATTAAAAGAAAAATAATACTGGTGGTGTGTGTCGCTTATACTTTTTTCTATGAGCCTTTTTTTTTTTATCATTTCATGGAGTAGAGCGTTCTGTAACGAGTGGCACGCTAGTGTTGCACACTTGTGGCGAGCGTTTGAAACGTTCTTCAGCAGCCCCCCCCCCCCCCCCCCCCCCCCCCCCCCCCCCAGGACTGTTGGCAGAAGGGAACAAGAAGCCAGCACTTGGACTCCGCGTTGTCATTTTTCTGCGAGTGCATGGTGGATTTCAAAACTGCAGTGTTCGTTCAGTGAAAAATAGCACTATGATTTTATTCATTATTTATGTTGTGTTCCGATCGTATCATCTTTGTACGTCCTTCGATGAGGAAAAGGATGATCGCTGATAGACAACAGGGAGAGTCATCTGCTTTAAAAAAAGAAAGAAAGAAAGAAAGAAAAACGTTACGCTGTAAATTAAATC
>JADBJO010004185.1:0-7500 GCA_016801955.1 Conus betulinus | reverse complement strand
GTTGAAAATTATGTGGTGGTGCTGCTGCTGCTGAAAATTGTGGTGGTGGTTGTGGTAGTGAAAATTCTGGTGGTGGTGGTGCTGCTGCTGAACATTGTGGTGGTGGTGGTAGTGGTGTTGCTGAACATTGTGGTGGTGGTGGTGGTTGGTGGTGGTGGTGGTGGTGGTGGTGGTGGTGGTGGTGGTGGTGGTGGTGGTGGTGGAGAGGATGAGGGTGGAGCCCAAAGAAGAGGAGACGGGAGAACCGAAAGGAAGGAGGTGAAGGAGAGGGACGTTGGAGGGTATAGGGGTGGGGGTGGGGGAGTATGGCCGGCAGGGAGGGCCACGGCTAGAGGGGACTGTTGGGAGTGTTTAAACTGCTTCTGACATAGACACATAGACATCACACACACTCACATACATACATATATATATATACATGCACACACGCACACACACATGTGCGTGCACACGTTCATTCATGGACGAACACAAGCACGCAAAGAGAGAGAGAGAGAGAGTCGTACATACACATTTGCCAGCATACAAGCACGCTCGCGCACTCAAACACACACACACACACACACACACACACACACACACACACACACACACACACACACACACACGAACACACACACACACACACGCACACACACACACACACACACACACACACACACACGCACACACACACACACACACACACACACACACACACACACACAAGCGGTTAGAACATACTCACGCACACACGCATACACACACACACACACACACACACACACACACACACACACACGCACACACACACACACACACACACACACACACACACACACACATGGTTAGAACATACTGGCAGTAAATGGAAAAAGATGGGAGTTGGGAGGGGGGGGGGGGGGGGGGGCGTTGCTGTTTCCCGAGTTGCCGGTCTCCCTGAGGTACTATTGCGGTCTTCTGTGGCACCTTTTGATGGTTCCACGTGTCTGGGACACTACGGAGTCCCTGATTACAAAGCTTGCAGGTTTAAATAGGTGTTAACTGAAGTTTAGATCGTGAACCGAGAACAGTCTGGCAAACAGTCCAGGCGATCTTGTCTTCCTTTCGTCATTGTGCAGTCTTTTGGTTCGTGACCCAAAATGTTAAGGTCCACGAATTTCGCTGATCTCCGGTTGCCGAAATAAAATAATAATAATAAAAAAAACCTCACTCAACGTGTTCTCAAAATTGTTTTGCTTGCGCGAAAAGGGAGTAGCCTCTTGAAAGTTCTCCTAAAATGGAGATCAGTTTATGACAGCTCTTCTGTGATGAAAGTCAATTTGTGATTGGTTGACCTAGATTTCCATTCTCGATTCAGGAGTAAACAGTGATATTCCATACTACTGAAATATTCAGGTTCACAAAGGTTTGGAAAAAGTAAGTGAAATTGCGAACAAAAGCATTGCTGACATCGATCTTACCGCCCATTCAAAGCAGTTCCAAGTTCACTAAGTCTAGCAATGTCTCAAAGGAACATCAGCCAACAGAAATGAATGGGATCAGTTCCCTCCTTATAGAAAAGATCATTACGAAGATGAGTGACACGTACATACATAGCATGCATCCTGTACAATGAAGATGAATGACACATACACACACAGCATGCGTCCCGAATTAAGACGAATGACACATACACATATAGCATGCATCCTGTATGATGGTGATATATGACACGTACACACATAGCAAGCAACCTGTATGCTGGTGATATATGACACGTACACACATAGGGTGCATCTGTATGGTGACGAATGACACGTACACACATAGAAAGCAACCTGTATGATGAAGATGAATGACACGCACACACATAGCAGGCATCCTGTATGATGAGATGGATAACACATACACACACAACATGCATCCTATATGATGGTGATATATGACATGTACACACACATAGCGTGCATCCTGTATGATGGTGAATAACACCTACACACATAGCATGCATCCTGTATGACGGTGATGAATGACACGTACACACATAGCATGCATCCTGTATGAGAATGATGAATGACATGTACACACATAGCATGCACCCAGTATGATGAGATGAATGACATGTACACACATAGCATGCATCTTGTATGGTGATGAATGACACGTACACACATAGCGTGCATCCTGTATGATGATGATGAACGACACGTACACACATAGCATGCATTCTGTATGGTGATGAATGACACGTACACACATAGCATGCATCCTGTATGATGATGAATGAACACATACACAAATAGCATGCATCCTGTACGAGAATGATGAATGATAGCATGCATCTTATGTGAGAATGATGAATGACATGTACACAAATAGCATGCATCCTGTGTGAGAAATGATGAATGACACGTACACACATAGCATGCACCCTGTATGATGAAGATGAATGACACTTGCACACATAGCTTGCATCTTGTATGATACTGATGAATGACACGTACACACACACAGCATGTATCTTGTGTGATACTGATGTATGACACCTACACACATAGCTTGTATCTTGTATGATACTGATGAATGACACGTACACACATAGCATGCATCCTGTATGATGAAGATGAATGAGACGTACACACATAGCATGCATCCTTTATGATGATGAATGACACAGTAAACACATAGTATGCGCCCTGTATGATGAAGATAAATGACGCATACACACATAGCAAGCATCCTGTATGATACTGATGAATGACACGTGCACACATAGCATGCATCCTTTATGATGATGAATGACACGTAAACACATAGTATGCACCCTGTATGATGAAGATAAAGGACGCATACACAAATAGCATGCATCCGGTACGATGATGATATATGACACGTGCACACATAGCATGCATTCTGTACGATGATGATAATTATATGACACGTGCACACATAGCATGCATCCCGTGCGATGATGACAATTATATGACACGTGCACACATAGCATGCATCCCGTATGATGATGACAATTATATGACACGTGCACACATAGCATGCATCCCGTATGATGATGAGAATTATATGACACGTGCACACATAGCCTGCATCCTGTGTGCTGACAGTGAGTTGTGTGAGTGAAGAGCAGTGCGCGCGGGGCAGGACAACACATGTGCTTCACGTATGTGCCTGCCGCCATGTCCTGCAGGCTCGCAAGGTGGCGGACTATGTGAAGGAGGTGATGGTGGACAGACTGAGCCAGGACAGTCACTGGATGTCTGCGGAGTCCCGACGCATTGCCAAACAGAAGGTGAAGCACCATGGGCAAAGGGGCGGGTGGGGGGGGGGGGGGGGGGGGGGGTGGGGGGGGGGAGAGAAGGGCGTGGGGGTAAAGCCCTTAGATGGACATTGGGACTGGGGGTGGCTGGGCGAAGGGGGAGGGGCGTAACTAGCTTCATTCTCAGTTGTCCAAGTAGGCTCGTAAAGCCCCTTCCCCCTACACACGCATATATATATATATATATATATATATATATATATATATATATATATATATATATATATATATATATATATGCTCAGTCTGTACCCTAATATACCCTAAACTTCCTTTTATCATCCTATTTTATTATATATATGTGTGTGTGTGTGTGTGTGTGTGTGTGTGTGTGTGTGTGTGTGTGTGTGTTGTGTTGTTGTTGTTGTCATTCTGTATAACGTCTATTTACTAAAAGTAATAAGACGATGGGAAAGGAAGGGGGAAGGGTAGGGGTGGGTAGAGTGTGTGTGTGTGTGTGTGTGTGTGGGTGTGTGTGTGTGTGTGTGTGTGTGTTGACAGAGATGAATATGTGTGTGTGTGTGTGTGTGTGTGTGTGTGTGTGTGTGTGTGTGTGTGTGTGTGACCAGAGATGAATAATGTGTGTGTGTGTGTGTGTGTGTGTGTGTGTGTGTGTGTGTGTGTGTTACAGGTCCTGGACTCGCTGATCAAGATAGGGTATCCAGACTTCATGATGAATGATACAGCACTCGATATCATCTACAAAGATGTGAGTTGGTTCCTGCACATACTTATGCTGACTTCCATCCTCCTCGGAGGACTTGATTACACTCTCAGCAATGTCAAGGAAGCTGCCGGCCACATGGTACTGTGGTTAGCATAGCGGATTTAGCGGCTCCTAAGTCGCGCGTTCCACTCCCATCAGACTCATTTAGCTGTGGAATATTTTGGCACAACTTGGCTCCTCCGACATTCAGTTAATTGTGTTTGGGGCTCAGCCAGAAGACTTTCGACAACATGATCGAGTTTTTTTTACTATCTACTTTGGACCATAGTTGGTGGACTGTGCTGATAAGGTTCAGAGTAGTGCCCCATAGTGCTTCCCTCCCAAATCCTCTCGAATGCGTTCTTGAAGTCCACGAAATACTGCCACATTTTTCTTACAGTGTTAAGGTTTTTCTCAGAGTGTATGATCTGTTAATGATACTTTGATTTATGTAGAATTCTTTTTTTTAATATTTGCATGGCTGCTTGAGGTTACAATACAGTCAGAATAAGCTTGACCAACATGTTTCTCGCGTGGCCAGTCAAACTGATGTTTCTGGTAGTGTTGGAAATGTTCTTTCTTGGAAGACGCGACAATCAGTGCCAGAATCCATGGCATGGCCTACTCCACAGTGTGCCAGACTTTGCTGCAAACTGCAGACAAGATATGCATCTTATAGAACTTCTGAAACATGATGAAATCGCTGTAATTAGTATCTTGACTGCAGTTTGCAGCTTTCCTGAGTTCAGTGAGACTTTGTCAATGCCTGCAGTATTACTACATTTCAACAAGAAACCAATATCTTCACTGCAGTTTGTAGCTTTCATGAATTCAGTGAGACTTTGTCAATGCCTGCAGTATTACTACATTTCAACAAAAAAGCAATATCTTCACTGCAGTTTGTAGCTTTCATGAATTCAGTGAGACTTTGTCAATGCCTGCAGTATTACTACATTTCAACAAAAAAGCAATATCTTCACTGCAGTTTGTAGCTTTCATGAATTCAGTGAGACTTTGTCAATGCCTGCTGTATTACTACATTTCAACAAAAAAACCAATATCTTCACTGCAGTTTGTAGCTTTCAGTAGCTGTGTGTGAATTTGCCAGTGCCTCCTGACTTATCACATATCTATAACTTTACTGCTGTTACTACAAGCAATCTGCATTGGAAAGGCAGCTCAGATGTGCTGCATCCTGTACTATCAGCACAATTCTAACTCCTCTGCTCTGCTTAATGTAGACTTCAGAACAAGTTTCGGTCCACCTTTTGAACGATTTATCTGTCTTGCTGTGTGAAACAGTTGCTGGCTTTGTCTGGAAAGGAGCTGATTTACTTCCCTTGGTTAGCCACGCCCGTTATAATCTCCAAAGCTTTCTTGGTTTCAAAGTTGTTCAGCTTTGTTTTCTCAGTGTCGTGTCCTCACGCTCTTATATGATCCAGATTTCTTTGCTTTTTTTGTTATTTTTTTAAACCGTTCTTCTTGTTTACAGTGCTTTACTTCTGCCTTCCTTGTTTTCTCCCATTGTGCTCTCTAGAAGTAGAGAGAACCTTTCACCTGACTCTCTTTCCATCCTACATAATGTCAAAGCATTGAGCTTTAAAAATCTCTACGTGCAAACTCATGAGGTTCGCTATTACTAAACTGAGTCATGGTGTTTCAGGACCTGGTGTGCGCAAAACGGATGTACACTAAAACGGATTGTAGATTGTCATGTTTTGAAAACAAAAACAAAGACTAAAAACGAAATGCATTTTGCTTTGGTTGCCCTGTGTTTTCGGAAACCTAAGAAACCGTATTACACAAGTACCTTAGATTTTTGGGGAAACATTCTCAACATTTCTGACTGATATTACCATGACATGGAGAAAAAAATAAGCGTGATGAGGAAGTTCCCATTTGTTATGTAAACTGCTTTTCCGCAAACTACGATTTTTCACAATTTCATTAGAATCTCTCTCTCTATCCCGGAAGTCTCTATCTCCTACAGCTTTCCCTCCCTCTAGCTCTCGGACATACTCTCTCCCCTCCCCCACTGTCTCTTCTCGAGAGCTCATCTTCTCTTCTTTCCTTACCTTCAAAGAAGTTATCGTTAATCGAGATCCAAGTCAAACTACGGTGTTATATTCATTCCCGCCTTAACAAGCGGCTTCTTTTTCTTCGGGCTTCGAACTCTGCTCAATAGTTCTTTCTCCGACATAAAGATAGAAAGCCTCCCGAAATAGAAAGCTCCCTGTCCCCCGTTCCCCCCAACCCAGACCTCTGTCTCCAACTCTCGCATGTTTCTCTTCTTCTTCAACTCTCGCTTATCTCTCTCTTCCAGCCCTCCCTCCTCCCTCTCTCTCTCTCTGTCACCTCCTCTCCCTCTCTCTGTCTTCCTCTCTCTTCTCTCCCTCACCTTTCGTCCTCTCTCTCTCTCTCGTCTCGCTCACTCTCTCTCTGTCTTCCTCTCTCTCTACCCCTCCCCTTCTCGCTCTCTCCCTGTCTATGTCTTCCTCTCTCTGTTATTCCGCTCTCTCTCCCCTCCCCTTCTTCCTCTCCTCTCTCTCTCTCTCTCTCTCTTTCCCTCTCTCTCCCCTCTCTCTCTGTCTTCCTCCTATCTCACTCACTCTCTCTTTCCCTCCTCTGGTCCCACGCTCTCCTATCTCTCTCTCTCTCTCTCTCTGTTTCCTTTTTTCCTATCTCTTCTCCCTCTCGCTCTCTGATTCCCCTCCCTCCCTCTATTTTCATCCCTTCCTCTCTCTCTCCCGCTCCTCTCTCTCTCTCTCTCTCTCGCTCTCTCTCTCTCTCTCTCTCTCAAAACCAGATGGCCGTCGAGCGAAAGGACTACTTCGGGAGCGTGATGTCCACACGAATTCTCTCAGAGAACGATGGATCCGGCTCCTCCAGCACCCCGGACACGACCCACGACGTGTGGGGACTATGCTGTCCTAAAACGTGGTGGTGTGGTACTACAGCCCCTGGAAGGAGCTCTTATACAGCTGGACCCTGCCGTTCCCGCTCTTTGACCACACCAGCCCGCCTAATGAATTTCGGTGCCTTGGGTCTGGTGGGCGAGGGTTCACGCACGCACGCCACCGCGCATGAATTTGGTGGGCTCTGTAGCAGTGGCCCCCCCCGCGTGTGTTCGTGGGCTTCTAATGCGGCATTTGACCGTGTAAAAAGCCCCACCCCCTAGGGCGCGCGCCCGTCGATACACGCAGCCTTGCTCCACGCCGATTCTCAGGTCCACGAGAGTGCCGATCGGTGGATGCCCGGGATGTTCGAGCGCTACTCCGCCGCGGCACCCCGTGGGTTCGCAGCCACAAAACAGCGCTAAATTGTGAAAGAAACTCTGCCACATGCGTAGTAATAACTCAACGCATAAGTGTCAAAATGTAAATTGGCTAGTCGGCGTAGCCGTACATTCCCAGTAGTTAGCAACTTACGAACGACAAAGGACAGCAATCCCAAGGAGAAACCTTGCGAAAGACAGTGCGCAGTGTGCCTAAGTTAGGTGAGA
>JADBJO010004184.1:190413-209288 GCA_016801955.1 Conus betulinus | reverse complement strand
CAGAAAGGTATCATATGTTTTTTCATTGGTGCTTTTTGTTGTTGGTTGTTGGTGGCACAGTTGATTATTTTTTCCAAAAATATTGTTGTCAATGTCCAACTGGGAGTCACCTCCCTTGAAACCGAACTTGTCTGTGGTTTTCGGATATCAGTGGAAAACGATGTGTGCACGTTCTGGAAAACAAAAAGCAGAGAACGAAGACAGAGGGACCGGACATGCGAGAATGAAACAGGTCAGACAAGAAGCGGAATGAATTGCCTGGTACTTTAACATGAAGGCAAAGCCACATATATAGTGTATTCTTATATTCCAACTAGAAACTGGAAAAGCACTGCAGATCGGAGAGCAGAGCAGTGGAGGTGGCTGGTTCTTTTTCTTCCTGCCAAAAACAAGGCAAGCACCTTCATTTTATAACTCACGGCAATCAAAAACTAATAAGATTTTGAGGAAGCCCAACTGGTCGCTAGCTGCAACACTTCGGAAGATGTGACTAGGAATTTTTCTAAGTTTCCCTGATAGATGGTGATTTATTGTGAACAAAACATCAAAATGTTCACCAAGAAGGGAGATGACAATATTTTCTCGCTGCGATAAATCGGACAGTGGGAAAAATATATTGCCGTGCAGGAATTCGCTTGGAAATTGTTCGGTACTGCTACCATGATAATTACATCTACATAAAGTTCATTCAGTAGTAGTTATATAACACGCACGTATGTAATAAATTCCTTTCAGTCTACAATAAAATAATAATCATAAAACATATCATGTTCATCCAATAGTACCTCATGGCTATCACAAAACATCAGAAGACTATTTAGAAGTACCTGTAATGATATTTTTTAATCACATAGTATAAATCCACTCGATAGCACTTGTAAGCATCACAGCTTTTGAAGTTCACTTATAATATCTACATAGCCATAAATCAGTCTGTTGAATGGTAGGTATTTGGCAATCGCATACAGTGAAGTCTATTAACACAGTAAATAAAAAACACAATCTGAAGTACATCAAAACCCATTCAAATGCAATACATGTAACAGTAATCCGCACATTAATTATCATAATACCCATAAAGCAGTTCATACAGTTATTGGTTCCATTGGATATAGCCTATATAACAATACATCCATATAAAGTTGCATTCACAGTACCCATAAAATAAATCACATACACATGAACTGAATTAAACCGTACCTATACCTAGTAAATTCATAGTTCATTCTAAAGTACCTACATAGCAATGACATGCATATGCAAGTATTTCCATGGCACCACGTTTTACATAATCACAAACATGAAAATGCATTTAATAGTATCTTAAAAAACAAATGTGTGCATATATGTCGATTCATTTCATAGCTCATATAAAACAATCACATGCATGTGAAACCCCATTCAACAGAAGCTGTTGTACCAACCACCATACATATGTCAGTCCTTCCGTAGCGCCCAGCTAACGATCACATACATCGAGTTTCCATTTTCATATGATCTATAAAACAATCAAATGCATCCACTGAACTCCATTCATGAAAAAACCCATATACGAATGAATCACTGACAATGATGAAGTCACATTCCAAGAACCTATAAAAACTATCCTATCCATATCCACCCCAATTCCCCATAGAACCAGTCCTATAGCACATATAACACTATCCCTGCATTTACATGTCTTTATTCCTGTAGAAACTTGTAAAAAACTATCCATTCAAAGTAGATGTCTATCCCATAGAATCATATAAAACTATTATCCCATACAAATAACTCCATTCCGTAGACCCATACAAAAAATTCCCATACATATCAAGTTATTCTATAGAAACTTGGGCAAATATCTTATATATATATATTATATATATATAAGAATATATACTATATTATATATATTATATATATATATATATTATCTATATATATATATGTACAGGAGAGACTGAGAGAGAGAGAGCGAGGGACGGTTTGCACGGACCGCCCGCCCCCCGTCGCACCCCCGCTGAGGAGGGATGAGAGAGTTGATCTGTGAGAATTCACGTAGATTGAGGCCGTGTTTCGTAGAGAGAATCGAGAGACCAGATAGAGAGAATCCATTCCATTGTAGAACGTATACAACCTGTTTGCATAACCTATTGAGCTCATTCCATAGAAACCCCATACAACTATCACAACGCATAGATAGAGTCATTTTATACAACAACCCTATACAATTATCCAATACAATATAGACTCCATTCCAGTAACCTATACGACATCCAATCTAGATATACATATTTAATCCATTCTATCGAACCTATACAACTATCCAATATATGTCGAATCCATTCCATTCCTAGAACCTATATAAGTTTCTTGTACATACAGAGTGCATTCCACAGAACCTATACAAACTATCCCCTACATATAGAGTCTATTCCATAAAAACCCACACATCAGTTACATACATGTTTTAACATGTTCTATGTTCTATTTTATTGTCTATAGAACAATCACATCAATGTAATGTCCATTCCGCGCGGTACCTATGAACCAAACTTGTTCCATCGGAAAACACCGTTCTATAATCAGTTGCTGCAAGTCTGAGTGATAGCGGTACTAATAGTTCGGACAGACCCAGCAACCCTTCTCAATCAATCAAACACAGCGAAGTGGCGCCTCGCGTGAGAAGAGGAGTGTTTCACTGACGGTCAGGTAAAAACAAGCAGACGAACTAGGGGGCCGGAAAATAGTTCAGTTGGTTGAGTGCCGGGACCCGTGATCCTGAGGTTACGGGTTCGAATTTTCGGTACAGGGGGATTTTTCTCTCGGAGTTGTTAGGGGTTGCGTTAACATTGGTTCTGACTCCATTCCTCATATAGCCCTTCGAATGAGACTGACCGGTTCCTTGGGTTCCGTGTGTGAACGCACGCACATCTTGCACACACGTAAAAAATCCATCACCAGCTTTTGGAAAGAGGAAGAAGAGAATGGCCAGTCTGGCCGTTGGTATGGATGACACGTTACACATAGCATGCACCTTGCCCGAAAGTTGGAGTATGGCTGCCTTAATGGGCATGATTAAAAAAAAAAAAAAAAAAAAAAACGTCATACACACAAAAGTGTCGCAATCTTCAATTCGATGAAGAGGTGGACAACTCAAAGAAAGAAGAAAACTCCGGTGAGAACGGTACTCGGGTTCGACCGAACGGAGGCGGACCGCTAGCTTTATAGTTAGTTGAAGGAGCTACGTCATACTGACATGACACTAGTGAACGACCAGTGCTAGGGCCGCCCAGTTTATATGAGACAGTCCTGGCCTAGCACTGCCACAGAACAGTCGTAGACAGTTTTTTTTTAACGGCTTTTTGAAGGCGGTTCTGACAGTACCACTACCAGGCCTCCCTGGAGACAGACACTGGGACAGAAAGACAGTGCCAGACTTCGACTTGGTAGTGGTTGCCATTGAAGGGCTTGTGGAAAGAATTCCTGACTATACCCCCAAGCCAGGAACGACTCTGGAACGGGACACAGGTAAGATAGAGTGCGTGTGTCGGAATGTGCAAGTGCATAAGCACATAAAAAACGAAATATATAAAAACGAAATGTCCAAAGTGTAGGGGGAAACGCTTTTATATATGAAGCCTGCCATCAGCAGCACCTAATAAAAGCAATAATATTCATATAAAGTCAATTCCATAATACCTACCAAGCAATCAGATACATGTGCGGTCCATTCCATATTGATTTCAGAACAGTTACGTACGTACGAAATTCAATTCACTGCATGTTTTGAAATCACAAGAAGAAATGAAGTCCATTCAGCTTTATATATGTAATGTATTACATGTACATGTAAACAAATGTCGTTCTCCAAAACATTACCTTCAATACAAAATTACATCCCAAACTACCTCCAATGCAATTACACCCACAGACTACCTTCGCTCTGCGTGTCGTCATGCCATCCAGCCCTCTTCCATGAACACCATCTCACGTCTCTCAAACCCCAGTGTTGACAGTCGGATCGGTCGCCCCGAGCCAAGTTGTAGCCGGCCACAATCCGGTAGGGGTAGTAGTAAACATAGCGTCGAGAGGAGAGCGCCAACACAAAGGATCATCGATTGATGGTGACGTCATAGGGCCCCAATCATCGATTGAGTGGAGCTGTGCCAACGCCAGTTTGTCGCGTGTGTGTATTGCACCATATATTACGGTGTTGAAAGTCAACGGACAAATGGTAATGGGGTCAGTTGTCCTTGTGTGCCATTTAACCATGTATATGTTGTTGAAGTCAACGCCAGTTTTGTCGCTGTGTGTATTGTACCGTGTTATGCTGATGAAAGTGAACGTCATTTTGCAGCTGTGTGTATTATACCATGTCTATGGTGTGAAGTGTCAAGTCACCGTCAGTTTAACAATTGGCTGAAGGTCAACGCTGTGTGTATTATTACAATATCTATGCTGCTGAAGGTCAACGTCAGTTTGTCGCTGTGTGTATTATACAATAATCTATGCTGCTGAAGTCAAACCGTCAAGTTTCGTCAGTTTTGTCGCTGTGTGTATTTACCATGTCTATGCTGCTGAAGTCAACGTCAGTTTCTCGCTGTGTATGCACCTTTGCATATGGTCAACGCCAATGATAATGGTCAAGGATGATGGCCAACATGAACGGCTATGACGACGACGATGCTGACGATAAGTGTGATGAAGAATTAATGCAGATGATTGACGATGATGAAGAATGACGACGGACCGACGACGACGACGACGCGATGATGATGATGATGATGATGGATGATGATGATGATGCGACGATGTTGACGATGATGAGTGTGATGAAGATAATGCAGATGATGACGATGATGAAGATGACGACGACGACCGACGACGATGATGATGATGACGACGAGACCGACGCCGCCGACGCGACGAGACGATGCTAGGAAAATACGCAGTTCGTAAGGAATACACTCTGATGGCTTCGTAGCACGTCGTCGTGACATTTCCCCCCTCCTTCTTTGTCAACAAGAAATTCATTCATTTCCATGTTGTTACTTTCCCAGCTATATGATGATTGAGTCAGGGTCTGTCTACCACCGAGCTCTAAATCCCGCTTACTGGACTTCGGCTTGTCTCCTCTATTCTGCCTGATTGGAACTGTACGCTCTGAATCCACATGATCCAAGGTCTCCGTGGGCTCTCAGCATGATTCCTTCCTTTGAGTGATATACCCATGATTCTGAGACCTTGGCTGAGTCAGCTCAATAAGCATCTTAGCATCCTCAAACGCACACGGCTTTACAACAGCAAAGAAGCAAAGACGGAAAGGGGGGGAAAGAAAAGAGGGGGAAGGGGGGATAGAGCAAAATGGTAAGAACGTAGGAAATAAAATAGAGAAGAAAATGGAAAACACGAGAAAGAGAAAGAAGAAAAAAAAAAATTCCAACAAGGAACCAAAAGAGAAAGAGGGAAGCATGGAAGGGGGAGCAGAAAGAAAGAGGGCTAAGGAGGGAACGAAACGACAGATAAAATAAAGAAGTGAAGGAGGGTCGAAGGAAGGAAAGCACGAAAAAAAAAAGAAAAAAAAAAAGAAAGAAACAAAAAAGACGAAAGGAAAAGAAAGAAGAAAGAAGAAAGAAAAAAAAAAGAGAGAAAAAAAGGTTTAGAAAAAAGGAAGATTTAAAACCAACCAACCAACAAATAAGGCAACTGCAACCGAGAGACAAACGGTTGTAAGGAATAGGAATGAGTGAACGGATGGATATAATGGAATGATGAATGATATGAATGAATGAAGATGGAATGAATGGGAATGAATGAAGGAATGAAGGAATGGAAGGAAGAATGGACAATGAAGGAAATGAAGGAAGGAAAGGAAGGAAGGAACACCACCACACCCACACACACAACACACACACACACACAAACACACACACACACACACAACAGTCGAACAATGACAGATTGCAGAGGAAAGGCCTAACAACAGTGAGAAAGAAGTCCAACAATGACAGATGGCAGAGAAAGGGCGTTAAAGAGTGAGGAAAGAAGTCCAAACAATGACAGATTGCGATGGCAGAGAAAGGCGTTAAAGAGTGAGAAAGAAAAGAAGTCCAACAATGGACAGATGGCAGAGAAAGGCGTAAAGAGTGAGAAAGAGTCCAACACCATGACAATGGCAGGCAAAGGTCAAAGAGTGACAAATTAGTAGAGAAAGGCTTAAAAACAAGTCAACAATGAGAAATAGGAGAAGTCCAAACACGAGAAGAGAAACAAGTCGGCGACATCAACTGCCTGTTGCAATGTGTAAAAGAGGCTGTACAACGCTGCTGACCTGTAACATGTCCTTACGGATATGGCCACACAACATTGAGTATACAGGGCGCACAAATAAGGCAAACTGCAACGAAGAAAAAAAAAAAAAACGGTTTGTAAGAAATGAATGAGTGAACGGATGGATAAATGAATGAAAGAATGAATGAATGAATGAAACAATGAATGAATGAAGTAAGGAACATCACACACACACACACACACACACACACACACACACACACACACACACACACACACACACACACACAAATAATATAATAATAATAATAAATATATGATAATAATAATAAGTAATAATAATAATAATAAATAATAAATAAAAAAAAGACTCCGGAGAGGGAACAGAAAGTGATACCCGCGAACACCTGCCGTTAAAATACAGACTTGATTGTAAGAGGAAACACACACACAAACACACCACACACACACACACACACACACACACACACACACACATGCGCGCGCGCGGGCACGCACGCACAGACACACACACACACACACACACACACACACAAACACACACACACACACACCACACACACACACACACGCACGCACGCACGCACGCACGCACACACACACACACACCACACAACACACACACACACACACACACACACAGAACGCAGACCATGCACTCGCAACTGATAATCTTTTCAGCATCGCAGCAACAAAAAACACCACTAGACACATATAACAAAACAATGCTTGCTTGAAACACATGAGATGCCTTGGTTCTACATGTCTACCTGAAAAAGAAGAAAAGGTAAAATAAATGAATAAGTAAGTAAGCATAATAAGTGCATAAATGAACAATAAAAACGACCCAAAATAAACCAATAAAGTAAATAAGTATATGAATAAGTAATACAAAATAAAAATGAATAAGAAAATAGATAAGTAAAACGAATAAAAACGACGAGACCCAAGAGCAATACGGAATCGTGCGAAGCATCATTTATACGCAAAAAAAAAAAAAAAAAAATGCTGTATGGACTGCATGCAACAACGACGAAAGCATTGCAGGCCAGATTTGCTCCTCTGGAAAACACACGTAAGAGTTCAATATGTTTTTGCAGTAGAAGCCAGTTTGTGTGAAAAGGAGGCTGCAGATTGCAGAGAAAGGCCTAAACAGTTAGAAAGAGTTAGAACAATGAAAGAGAGTCGAACAATGGGGACAGATGGCAGAGAAAGGCTAAAACAGTGAGAAAGAAGTCCAACAATGACAGATGGCAGAGAGAGAAAGGCCTAAACAGTGAGAAACAAGTCCAACATCTGACAGATGGCAGAGAAAGGGCCTAAACAGTGAGGAAAGAAGTCCAACAATGACAGATGGCAGAGAAAGCCTAAACAGTGAGAAAGAAGTTCCAACAAGACAGATGGGCAGGGAAGAAAGGCCTAAACAGTGAGAAACAAGTCCAACACTGACAGATGGCAGAAAGAAAGGCCCTAAACAGTGAGATAAGAAGTCCAAATTGACACGACAAGCGACCTCCAACTGCCTGTACAATGTAGAAAGAGGCCTGTACAACCGCTGACCTGTAACATGTCTTTACGTAGATATGGCACACAGCAAATGAGTACAGGGGCGCACGTGCGTTGATGGGTGTTGGTGTGTGTATGTGTTGTGTATGTGTGTAGGTGTTTGTGTAGTGTGCGCGCGCGCGCGCGCGCGCGCGCGCGCGTGTGTGTGTGTGTGTGTGTGTGTGTGTGTGTGGTGTGTTCGTGCAAGTGTACATGTGTGGTCACGAATACTCTGTATGACTGTGTTCGCGCGTCTGGGAATAAGACAGTCTGTCAGAAATGTAGCGTTTAACGGGAAAAAAAAAAACAAACAAAACACGAACAACTTTCGCGCACCCCGACTACTAGTGGACACTGATCTGAACTGGCGAGCTCTATCTATATTAATTATATTCAGCAATAACGAATGATCTCACAATCGTTTGCCAGCCTACCAAAAGTCACAAAAAACAAAAACACTACATTACACGTTGTGAAGGTATCCTAAAGATTTTCGGTTTGGGCAACTGCATGGACGCTAGGAACAGAAAATTGTTGCCCCAGGACGGTGCCATACGGAAATCCTTCCGTCAAAGCGTCTTCTATTATCACGTAGGTCACAATCCGTTTGCCCCATGCACAAGGCAATGGCAAACAGTTTATTATCACTCAATCCACTTAATGGGCAGGCGAACTACAAAAAAACAACCTGTATGGCGATGCCTACGAGGTCAGGAATTCCATCCCCACCCCACCCCCCACCCCTCCCCCCCCTTCCCATGCAGTGAGTAATTTCCCCCTCACCCAGTCCCATGACTGATACAGAAGAGAAATCATTTTCAGAATTCATGAAATACCAGCCGTTCTTCAAAAGCAGGCCATGTTTATACTCACAAAGCACGACTGGTGACGAACGAACAAAACAAAAACAGGGAGGGGGGAACAACAAAACGAAAATAAAAAAAAAAAAAAAGAAAAAAAAAAAAAAAAAAAAGGAAAAGGAAAAAAAAAAAATCAAAAAGTAAGAAAAGCACTGTTAAGCCACTAAGTCTTAAGCCACTACAAGAAGCTATACACCACAGAAGACAGCAGGATAGTCAGGCAGGACCACGATCGTGTGGCCACACAGGTTGTAATCCATCACAGAGTGAAATGTTGAATCAATGGCGCGCAAGCGATTCCTAATTCCAAAAAGGTCTTTAACAATTGCGTGGATCACGGCAAAGGAGCAAAAAGAAAGAAAAACACTTGGATGAAAACGGCGAACATTAGACTCGGCAAAAGGGAAAGAAGAAACACTGATGAAACACTGACGGATACGCAGAACATGGCCTCGGCCAAAGTGGAAGGAAAAGAGAAGTCCCACACAGAGATTCAGGGAAGGAAAATACATCGATGATGAAAAAACGTTTAGCCTTTTTTGGTGATGTAGGTTAAAACGTTCTTCAACATGGACAGCTCGGGGGGGGGAAGTGGGGGGGGGGGGGGGGGAGGAAGAAGGGGGGGGGGGGGGGGGGGGGGGGGACAACCAAGGTCAGGTGGGGGGGGGGGAAGGGAAGACACTACAGTTCGATTGGGAAAGGGGGGGGGGGAAGGGGGGGGGGGGGGGGGGGGGGGAAGGGGGTGTGGGGGAGTAGGGGGGGGAAAGGGGGGGGGGGGGGGGGGGGGGGGGGGGGGGGGGGGGGGGGGGGGGGAAAGGCAGGAACAAATGGGGGGAGAGGAAGAAAGGGGTGGGGGGGGGGGGGGGCGGGGGGAGGGGGGGGAAGGGGGAGGGGGGAAGGAGGGGGCCGACAGGATATCTTTAAGGGGGGGGGGGGCAAATGGAAAGATACGGGGGGGGGGGGGGGGAGTCTTGGAAGTTAGGGGGGGGGGGGGGCGGGAAGGGGGGGGGGGGGAGGGGGGGGGGGGGGGGGGGAAAGAAGGGATACTTGAATTCCACGGTCACCCCCCCTAATAGTCTTTTGTTAGCATCAGGGGTTAAACCATAACACTTTGGGAAAACGAACACTTGACGAAACCATAGGTCTTCTGTAAACTGGAAAAGGAGTTCCAGTGTTACCGACACACAACTCAGTCACCTGGCTAAAAATGTATTCCCAGGAGCTCACCCTAACCTCGTCACCTGGCGTATCATGCAACTGCCCACAGCTGCACCCTCACCTAGTCACCTGGCAAGATGTATTCCCACAGCTCAACCCGCCATCTTAAGGAAAAACCTACAACCAGCCACCAGCCATCTCGGTCGTCATATCTATCAGACTCATCGGTGGTGTGGTCGTCAATATCTATACAGACCTCGGGTGGTTGTTGTGGTCGTCAGATCTACCAGAACCTCAGGGTGGTGTGGTTTCGTTCCAGATCTATCAGGGCCTGAGTGGTGTGGGTAGATCCAGAGACCTAGGGGTCAGTGACTTTTGGGGGTTTGGTGTGGTCGCCAGATCTACCGAGAACCCCAGATGGTGTGGTTGTGCAGATCTATCAGACCTAGGGTTGGGTGGGTCGTAAAGATATATAAGGACCTGGGTGGTGTGGGCGTCCAGATCTATCAGACACCTGGGGGTGGTGTGGTCAACCTCGGTGGTGTGGACCAGCCAATCTATCAGACCCTCAATAGGTGGTGTTGTGGTCGTCCATTGATCTATCAGGGTGCTCCATGTGTTGTGTTGGTGTGGGTGTCCAGATGCTACCAGACCCAGTGGTGGTGTGGTGGTCCGGATCTACCAGTCCATGGGGTGTGGTGTCAGTCAAGACACTATCCATACCCTGGGTGTTGGTGGTTCGTCCAGATCTAGCAGACCCCGGGTGGTGGTGGGTCGTCCAGATCTATCCGACCCGGGTGTGGTTGTGGTGTCGTCCAGATCTATCAGAACCCCCGGGTGGTGGGTGGGGTCGTCCCCGAATCTATCAGAACCGGGGTGGTGTGGTCGTCCAGAATCTATCAGACCCAGGGGTGGTGTTGGGTGGTCGTCCAGATCTATCAGGACCCCGGGTGGGTGGTTTTCCAAAACTCTATCAGACCCACGGGTTGTGCGTGGTGTCCATCAAGCCAAGACCCCCGGCGGCAAAGGCTGTCGCTAGCACGGGGAGGGCGGCAAGGGCCGGGGACTGCGGCAGGGGAGGGAGGGGAGGGGGAGGAAAATAAAGTCCCTCAAAGCGACAAGCACAGCAAAGCATCAGCAACAAGCAGCCCTTACAAGAGTCTTCAGCTGCATAATGACTAAACTTGCAACAGGGAGAGGGGGGGTAGGTGGTAGGTAATGGAAATCGTATTCAGTCTTTAAATCTTCTGGTAAGTTGTTGAAGATCTTTGATATACTTCTTATATGGTGATAAAAACAACAGACACAATATACAGATAAAAAAAAAAATGTCATGAGGAAATTTTGAAACGATCTTCACTTCAATTTGTTTCGGACGCATTACGAGTGTGTTGCTTCTCCTACCCGAAAGAGTGCCAGCTTGGCTTAGAAGTATAGTGGCTCAGAGATGATGGAATCTCCAATGGCCACAAACGTCTCGCTCAATCTCACTTTCCCACAATGGAGGTGCGTGGCCCTGTGAACATTCCTGTGTACACAAAACGATTTGTTGGTTTGTCTTTTCAAGACACCAGTAATTCAAAAAAACCATACATGGGCGAAAAAATAGGTGTGTTTTTAAATTGTGTGCTAAAACAACATAGTGATTTCCTTAATGTGTTGGGTGTGTGTGTGTGTGTGTGGTGTGGCTGTGTGTTTGGTGTGTGTGTGGTTGTTGTGTGGTGTGTGTGTGTTGTGTTGTGTTTGGATGTGTGTGTGTGTGTGTGTGTGTTGTGTGTGTGTGTGGTGGGGTGTTTGTGTGTGTGTGTGTGTGTGTGTGTGTGTGTTGTGTGTGTGTGTTTGTGTGTGTGTGATGAAATTTGATAAACACTTGGATTCATGGTCGTTTGTTGTTGTGTTGTTGCTATTGTTATTCCATAAAGGGGACTTTTTTGGCTCAAGGCTTCTAACGCGCCAACAATACGGAGTTTTTATGTGTGGCTGCCTGTTAGTTCAGATACCTCGATGACGAAGATACTGAGCTTCTTCTTTTAATAGGAAAAAACAAAAAGAAACAAACAAAACAAAAAGGGGATTTTATTTTCCTTCTTTTCTTTTCTTTTCTTTCTTCTTTTCCTTGTTACTCTTTGGTTTTTCTTACTCTTATTTCTTCTTTACTCTTCGTTTCTCTTTCTTCTTATTCTTCTTCTTCTTATCTTCTTCTTCTCTTCTTCTTCTTCGGTCGTCGTCCGTCGTCCGCGTCTCTCTCTCTCTTCTTTCTTGTCTTCTTTCTTTCTTTTTTTCTTCTTTCCTCTTCCCTCCTTCCCTCTCTCTTCTCTCTCTCTGCTCTTCTCATTCTCTCCTCTCTCTCTCTCTCTCTCCTCTCTCTCCTCTCTCCCATACTCTCTTTCAGTTTCACCTCTCTGTGGTCTTTTTAAAAATTTATTATTCCATATATTTTTGTTTGTCCCCTCTTTTCTAACGTTTACTTCGTTTCGACTGTGTTGTTTCTTTGAAGCATATGGAAAGACAAGAGTCAAATACGAAAGGAGGACGAGAGACGGAACAGGCAGACAGAGAACGAGAGTGTGGTCATGAGGGGCAGAGACAAACAGGTTTTTTTAAATTACCTTGCGGCTGTCTTAGCATCAAGAGCTATGAAAAAAAATGATGTAGTAAGATTACTTAAGTAAATACAGACAGACACACATCTAAAAAAAAAAACAAAAACTAAAAAAAACAAAACAAAAAAACAACAAGGAATTATGATAAAAGACAGAGAGATTTTCATAACTGTAGAGATATCTTTCGGGGAATCATGTGTACCTACTTGGGTTACTGTAATTAAGAAACCCAGCAATTCAAAAGATCATAGTACTCAGACTCGCACTAAGAGTCCTTGTCTGTCATGTGTTACATAATAAGATAGAAATGGAACAACTTGTTGAACCCGCAAGACCCAAGTAGGTGTGCGCCCAATGGTCTTGTGAAGATTTTGTACAGTAGATAACTGAGGAATTTTGATTTTACAGGCGTCTCTGCAAGCAATACATTATAATACTGTTGCCTAGCTAGGGCAAGGTTCTTGATACAGTAGTCTTATCCATTGATTTCATATGTACAGCGACGATTTTGTAGCTAATGAAAATGTGGAGTATAGAAGAACACCCAGTCAAACAAACAATGTATAAAAATAAATTTAAGTCACGGAAATCTAGAAAACAGCCTCTGTTGCAAGATACTTTCTTGACAATTTTTTTTTTCACGTGGCTAATGAAGGTATGATCACTCTGCTTTAAAACTTCAGCCTAGGCTCGACAATTTAGTAGTGATAGTATGCATGTCAGCAGTGTTCAAAACATTGTATCTACGACCCACCTGCTGCAATAAAGAACTAATTATCGTTTTTAGAAAACCACAGTTGTGCTCTTTTCAGTGATGTCTACGTGATCTGTGTTTCACTGAGAAATATCCTGGAAGCTGGACAATTCATTCTCTTTAGGATGATTTAAACATGGTGGACAGAACAAATATTTTGACAATGTTTCCAGCATCTGTGAATCTTTCTGTCTTGAGTTTCACAAAATACATTCTGTCCATCATTAACACTCAGTTGATACTGCTAAGATTTGGGTTGGTTCCGTGGTCCTGTTAAATATTTTTGTAACCTTTTTTTTTTCTTACTGACCTGTTCATGTACCTTCTCAATGGATTTCAAAGAATTGAAAACAAAACTGTTTGGCAGGCTCTACGTCCCTTCGAACTCCAACAAGTCATTCCGCTTCTGTATTTATGCACTGACTGCAAATCTCGGACAGGACTAAGTGCAAACTTTCCACACCGTCACTTGTGGACATCTCTGGCTCTACACCTAACTTTCTATGTGAATCATTTGACATCTACACTCCTCGTCAATGCTATTCCACGTATGATACTCGTCCGTGAGATTGTACACATACAGGACAAAGACCCACGATAAAAAAGAAAATCAGCCCCAGTTACATGGAACAAACTATCGCTGTCTCTCAGGCACTCCAGCAGGTGTGACAAGAAACAAATGGGAGGTGGATCCTCTGGAGAACCCAAGGTGCGTTCTGTGCTGAAACAATAGTGTGATTTTTTCTCAATGAAATTCACCTGCACCCTATCTCCTACTAGTCTCGGAAGAAACAAACCTTCTCATACTACTCATCAACAGAATTTCAAACTATTTTCTCACTGATAACTAAAAATGTGAAAATACTCAAGAATGGCTCAGGAATATTTTTTTGCATAGGCTTATGTATTTAAATGTGCTTGTGGTTGCGCGTACAGATTGTCAGAAGAACATGGTGTCCTGTTAAAGCTTAGATAGGGAGAGGGTGTTTGAAGGAGACATAGACTTCTCAACACATGCAGTGTAACATGAGGCAGTTAGGACACAATACTACAATTCCTATGGTCTTGGTCTTAAGCCTTTAGATTAAATTGTGTGCAGTTACATCTCTTGCCATGTTGGCCACCCGTGCAAGCGCAGGTAACACGCAATGAAAGGTTACAAATGTCATGGTTCGGTTGTCGTGGCTGAATGGCTACGAATATGTTCGTCTGGTCTACGAGCGTCACGTCATTGTCAGACAGGAACGACCAGAGAGCGTTGAGGCGACGGTATCTGTAATGCAAAGCTGAGCTGGGAAGGAAAGCGAGGGAGGCGTCGACTGTGTCAAAACCGCGTGAATAGCGTCTAAATTCCACATGGTATTAGTCAGTCACGTCATGTGCTTCTGTGTCTTGGCAGGTGGTCTATTACTCTGCTATCAACGGTCTTCTGGCATGCTACAAGTTCACCCAGACAGACGTAATGGAGGGAATGAGAGAAAAGGGGGGCGGGGGGGGGGGGGTGGAGGTTGAATTAGAGGGGGGGGGGGGGAGGCTTCTGAAAAGTACATATCTCTCTCTCTCTCTCTCTCTCTCTCTCTCTCTCTCTCTCTCTCTCTCTCTCTCTCTTACAACTGGAACTACCATCATTTAAACGGAGAAAGGACAACGTTTTACTCACGTTTCACATGTTCAAATCCAACGTCATAAAAAGTTCAATCTCTTGTTGTTCATTTTTTTTTTTTTTTTTTTTTTTTTTTTTATACTGCTAAGTTACATTTAGCAAAACAAATCCTTATTACAGATTCTCTCCCTCGATCAAAATGGCTGCTACAGAATCGGGAAATGTACATGCAAAATTACGGGAACTGTGATTGGGAACGATGAATAAACAGCCATTCATGTTTAAATCTACTCACCAAACGTCTGAGAGCAGAATAACAAAAAACAAACTACAACAAACTGTAAAACCATTGTTTAACCTTCAATAAAAGTAAGTTTCACTTGACTTGACTTGACCTGACCTAATCTTTACCTGTAGATTCATAAAGATTCTGTAACACGTTGTATTTCATTTCCCTTCCAAGCTGCTTATCTGCAGGTTTGATGTTAATATTATGAGCCAGTTGCGACCTTCTCTTTACATTTAAATTCCATATTTTGCATGTTTTCACACACACACACACACACACACACACACACACAACGCGCGCGCGCGCACACACACACACACACACACACACACACACACACACACACACACACACACACACACACACACACACCTTATTGAAGAGGAGGCATGCGCCCCCGCAAGGCCTTGACTTTCGTCTCTGCTGACCAGTGTACCCTCTCAGACAGCTGACCATCCTCACGGTGACAGGCCGATCATATTTCCTTATTCACTCACTGTACTCTCTGAAGGTGAGCCTCGAAGGGAGGTAACTGCAGGTGGAAACTGAAACACATTTAAATGAAAAAGAAACATTCCACCAGACAAAAGGGACAACAAATTATGAGACAAAACATGACGCGTTTCGACCTTCTTTAGGCAAGATAAACAACACTGAGGACAATGAAAACGAAGAACGAGAATCACGTATTTTCTCACTTATGTTCTCAATTTGGACGCAAAATCGGCATTCAACGTACATTTTTGCGCCCAGTTTGAGAAGGTAAGTGACTGCTCTTCAGTGTCGTTGTCCTGAATATTGCTGTCTTGCATGAAGACCAAGAGGTCAGAATGCGTCGTGTTGTTGTCTTGTAATTCATGCTCCGCTTTTTTTCCGGCGGAATGATTTTTCTCTTACATCTGCGAAAGTAGTAGTAGTAGTAGTAGTAGTAGTAGTAGTAGTAGTAGTTCTTCTTCTTCTTTTTTTCTTCTCTTCTTCTTCTTCTTCTTCTTCTTCTTCTTGCTGCTGCTGCTGTTGTTGATATTGTTTCAAACAAAAATGAACGACGCATTTCACATTTGGCCGAATCTAACCAATATAATGTAACAAACCCTTCTGTTTTCAAACGGTTGAATATGTTTCGTCCTGTACCCTTGTCATAGACACACATACTCTTAACGACCAGGGAAGAGAGCATAGTTGCTGACAGACTGGCTCTGGTATGTCACTGAGTGGAGTTTCAGCATTGATCGGTTGCTATGCTGTGTGCAGGGCAACTCAGCACTACTGGTGGGTTTGGTTCCAGCTTCTCCTGACCATTGGGGAGGGAGGGGATGCAGCTGGGTTGGGGGACAGTGTTGGTGGGTAGGATGGCGAAGAAACGCACAATTCAAGAAAGCTCATATGAGTATCACTAACATGACCATTTATTTATTGCACATGTTCAATATCCCCTCTTCAGCCATGTTTACTGTCTTTGCTTATCATGTATGCGCTCTTTTCTCGCACGGATTTCAACTACAGTTTCCTCATTTACAAACAGCAGCTTACTCATAAAGAGAAAACCCTGTTCAGCTGCAGGTTTCCATCAGAATGCTGGCGCACGTAGAGAATGAACTGGTGTAGACAAACCCTATCCTACACTGCATTGTTCAGCCCTAATCTACACAGGACAGGGCCTACGATGATGCATCAGACGGCAGGTGAACTGTTCTATCCAATAATCTTTGAGTGCAGAATGCCCCTTGGATGATAAGATGGCTGGTTTCGTGTGCAGAAAAGACAACGCACGTTCATCCGACATGAGATAGAACGGAGAGTTTTGGGACAAACAGACTTCAATGATTTTTCGTCTGCCACTGGCCAGACTGACTATTTGTGATGCTGACTGACGCCTCGACCCAGCTGGCACCATGCCAGTGAGAAGACACAACAGGAGTGCTCCGGAGCAGATCAGGAACATCCGGCAGGGCTGTTCAGACATCTGATGATGGTTTGTCGTGTACAGTGTGTGTGTGTTGTCGTGTGTGTGTGTGTGTGTGTGTGTGGTGTGTGTGTGTGTGTGTGTGTTGTGTGTGTGTGTGTGTGTGTGTGTGTGTGTGTGTGTGTGTGTGTGTGTGTGTGGTGTGTGTGTGTTCATCAACAAAAGGACTGTCTGCAAGAAGTGATATATCCAAACACTTGGCACCCATGTGTTGGTATCATTACATATTCTCTTTTCACACTAGTGCTCGTGTTTGACATTTTCAGTTTCGATTAGTGCAAAATACGTGGAGCTTGTTGCTTAGTAAGACATGCCTATAATGTTTTATTTTAATTATTGTTTACACTACTTTCATTCAATCTGCCTTGTATATGCAGCATTGGACCTAAGTAATGAGCCTTTGTGTAATGCAAGGGCCGGTTATCTAAGTTGCTTGTCTTCAATATGCCATCAACAGCATTGGGCATTTCAATGTTAATCTGAATATGACTTTCCTTATTTGAACTCGTATTGGATCATGTTCGTTTCTTTTTACTTTTTTTGACTGTATGTATGAAACACACTGGTATTGGCTGCACCTTTACTTGCGTTAAAATATTTGTCTGCTGACAAAAGAGGAGAGAGAGAGAGAGAGAGAGAGAGAGAGAGAGAGAGAGAGAGAGAGAGAGAGACAGAGAGACAGAGAGAGAGAGAGAAAAAAAAACCCAGACAGACAGACAGGTAAGCAGCAAGGCAGACAAGCAGACATACAGACAGACACACAGAATTGTTCATCTCTAGTTCCAAACCACACACAAACATATTCCCAGTGACCCACTGAGTCGTTCAGTGAAGACTTTTAGATCTTGCAGGCAATGATCTCTCCCAGTTTTCAGCCCATGGTTCCAGAGTCGTAAAGGATGTCTGAGGCTTTTTTTTTTTATTCTTCTGATATCAGTCTGGAAAATAAGAGAACAATGGAGGTGATTGGGTGGTCTGAAAAATCGACATTGAGCGGATTCTACTGTAAAGCAGTTTGGGGAAGACAAAGGAGAAGACAGCGTGTCACAGTCCGTCTTGGACGATTTTGTTAGGGAACATAAGCGTCTTAAAGAAAAGAACTCTTTCTATTTTCATCGAGACTGCTAGGGTTCCTCGTTTCCTAACTCCCATGGAAGTGCCAGTGACCCCACACAGATGTAGAACTGTGTCTGTTTTGAATGACTATTCAGGGCTAAAACATTCGTGTGACACGCAAGTCTATATTTCGTGTAAAAACTACTATCAACGCCATCCTGGAAATGATTTGAAATACTCTTCATCTTGCCAAGTAAAGCTCGACTAATTTCAAAATTAAAGGGTATTATTATGATAATGTTCATGCCTAGGAGTAAGACCTCATAAACCTGCTAGGCGTACGCTCTCTTTTTGTGCTCTGAGGTCGAAAGAGAGGAGGCACAAAAAAAATAATAATAATAACAGAAAGGATAACAGGAATATAAAACGATAATTTGACACGTCTGAGAAAAAAAAACAGAAAGACTTCAACACGAACAAAACAAATTGTACAAAAACATCAGAAGAGAAGAAGCCAGCACAACAACACTACACATTACAACCAAACAAAAAACAAAACAAAATAGACAAGAAAAAAGAAAAGAAAACAGAAAAGAGAAAAAAAAGGAAGGAAAAAGAAACAAAAAGAAGAGAGACAGAGAAAGCAATAAAGGAAATGACTACAATAGTGACGTAAAACACGCTCACATGCAACATCTCTATAGACCAATCGTACTCACGTCTCCCCCCCGCCATGGCGTGCCTTCA
>JADBJO010004184.1:182913-185413 GCA_016801955.1 Conus betulinus | reverse complement strand
GCCTGTAGCTCTCTAAATGTCCAGCGTAGCTAGACTATGCAGAAAAATGCCATCCTGTACTGTGTACTGTGTCGTCCAACTTCAGTTGACGCAGCGAACAGCAGAAAAATATTGGGCAACCCAGAACTGACGAATGCAGTCATCAAGAAAAAAAAAAAAAAAAAAAAAAACGGCTGGTACCGTTAGTTTTCAACACATGTATGTTTGATGTTTCTTTCGGGCCATACACAATGAGTAAAATGGAGTATTACGAAAGAAAAATGTGCGATCCGAAAGTATTCTATAGTTTTGAAAGCATAGAGAAGAGGATAAACACTTTGGGTCTGTTTGTGGATTAAAAAAAAAAAGAATGGTTACATAAACAGAGATCTTTCTGGACACATGATTTAGCTCCTGGGTCAGATCCGCTGAGTTTCCAGCGTAACTTTGTCAGGGCAAAGAACTGAATTTTTAAGATCTCACGCTTGGATTGAAAGTAACGAGTTGCAGTCCTCTAATGCTGATCAGTTTTATACACTGAACAACTTTATCGAGAGGAAAACAAGTGTAGTTAGATTTAATAATCATTCCTTCAGTCGTTTGAATGATTCAACAAAGTGAAAAAAAAAATGTTTAATGGTCCTAAATACAAGAGAAATAGAAAAGAGGCATAAGACGGTAGTGTGAGTAGCCTGCCAGGAACATCAAATTTCCCTTTGGAGCTGTGTGTGTGTGTGTGTGTGGTGTGTGTGTGTGGTGGTGTGTGTGCGGTGCGTGCGTGCGTGCGTGCGTGCGTGTGTGTGTGTGTGTGTGTGTGTGTGTGTGTGTGTGTGTGTGTGTGTGTTGTATCTAAGAAACAAATCGTCTTGAGAAGTGTACTGCTCACATTATGACTTGACAAGAGAAGCATTTTGTTTTAAGCTAAAGACCTTGCGATGTTCGGGATGGAAGAGGGGTGGGAGGAAGACATAATTAGTACGTGTTTATCCGTCAGTTTTTTGTGTCACATGTCAAAGGACACAGTGACTGCAATGATTGAATTATTTTCAATCCAGATTGCGATATCTGTGGATTCAGGTCGATATCCCCCCCCCATGTTAATAGATCTCCTGCGTGATGCTCCCCTGCTTGTGTGTACGATACTCCCCTTTTTCCAATAACCCCCACCCCCATCCATTTTTACCTACGTCATGTGTGACTACATGGGAACACGTCGGCGTGGTTTTTATCTGTGGCAGGGGCCGAGATCCTTGTGTACCTCTCCGCGCACGGAACAAAAGCTTCTTTCTGTCGTAAGCCGGGGAGTATTGAGCAGGGGGAATGTTGAATAGGAGAATAGCCGAGTAGGGGGAATATCGAGAGGAGGGAATATCGAGCACGGAAAATGTTGAGCAGGGAGGAAAAATCGAGAGAAGAGAATATCGAGGAGGGGAGGGGGTGGGGGGGGGAGGGGAGAAGAGAGCAGGGGGAGAGGAAAATGAGCAGGGGGAATATTGAGCAGGGGCAATCAATGCTGAGGAGGGGGAATATCGAGCAGGGGGAATATCAAGCAGGGGGAATATCGAGCAGGGGTAATGTCAAGCAGGGAGAATATTCAGGGGGGTATGTCGAGCGAAGGGGATGGGAGAATGTCGAGCAGGGGGAATGTCGAGCAGGGAGAATACTGAGCAGGCCTAATGTCGAGCAGGGGGGGGGGGGGGGGTCGCGCGCAGGGGGAATGCCGAGCAGGGGGAATGTCGAGCAGGGGAATGTCGAGCAGGGGGAATGCCGAGCAGGGGGAATATCGAGCAGGGGGAATGTCGAGCAGGGGGAATATCGAGCAGGGGGAATATCGAGCAGAGGGAATGTCGAGCAGGCAGAATACTGAGCAGGGGGAATGTCGAGCAGGGAGAATACTGAGCAGGGGGAATGTCAAGCAGGGCGATATTGAGGGGGGGGGGGGGGATATCGAGCGGGGGGAATATTGAGCAGGAGATAATATCGAGCAGGCGAAAGATCGAGGATGGAAGGGGAGGGAGGGCGGGGGGTATATCGACAGAGGTGATAATCGGGGAAAGCGAATATCGGGCAGGGGAAATGTGGGGGAATAGGTAATCTAGAACGGAGGGAATATCGAAGGAATATCGAGCCAAAGGAGTATTAGCACGCTGCGCCTAAAGTAGTTTTTATGCTGCCGAATAGGGGTTGTTTCTTTAAGGAGCTGAGGTGGGGGGGGGGGGGGTGGGGGGGGGGGGAGATGGGGAAGGAACTTTTATTTGTAATGTCTCGTCGGATGCTAAGGGACACAACGTTCACACTGTGTATTTGTACGCATATTTTTTTTTAATTTCTTGCAATGCGATTGTTCAATTTCTCTTTTTGTCAAACGAACAAATCTCTTTTTCTCTTTTTTGCCTTTATTGTTGTTTGTTGTTGTTGTTGTTGTTGTTTGTTTGTTTGTTTGTTTGTTTGTTTGTTTGTTCGTTTCTTGTTAACTTGGTGAAATCTGAATGTGGTGCACGTCGATACAGCTTTAAGGAGC
>JADBJO010004184.1:165413-172913 GCA_016801955.1 Conus betulinus | reverse complement strand
GACTGTACACTGGTAGAGTCAGGCCAGTGCTGGAGTATGGCATGACTGCATGGGGCACTTACGGCCAAATCCAATTTTGAACGGATCAGCAAGATTCAAAATCAAGCTGTCCCGTATCATCACAGGAGCCATGAAGTCTACGCCAATTCAGGAGCTTGAAACCATCACAGAGCTCCAGCCCCTTGAGGACCGCAGAGACGCCAAACTCCTGACCCAGGCTGCCAAGTTCAAGAGGCTGCAAGGCCACCCCATGAAAGACAGACTGGCCCAGCCAACAAAAGGACGGCTGAAAGAGAGGGAGCTTCATACACCAGAGCAGGATCCTAGAACGACAATCATCAAGATATCCTTTGACCATGACCCCAAAGTGATACCCCGGTGTCTTGCTGTCCCTCCTCCAGGAGCGAAGGAACCCCTCCCCTCATCCAGTGCAACATCCTGGTGTTGGGCCCAAAGATTCCCAAAGCGGCTCTGAAAAAAAAAGTCCCTCACCCTTGAACACCTCCATACCCAGTTCCCCAAAGAGTCCTGGACTCATGTCTACACCGACGGCTCTGCAGCAGATGCCATTCGAAAATGGAGGGGCAGGAGTCTATGTCCAATATATTCAGGAAGCAGAGAAGAAAAGATCTGCCTCGCTACCGGCCTGTACTCCACAAATTACAGAGCTGAAGCACAAGCCCTGAAAAACAGCAGCAGCCCACATCGAGTCAGCCCCTACGCCAGCCACAACGTTGTCTTCCTGACCGACGACGTCCTGTCCATCTTGCAGGCCCCTTCAGTCCAACAAAGATCCAGAGCTCAACGATCTGTCCTCATCTCTCGCCTCCTCTCTGCACAAGTCATGCACAAGTCACACAGTCACCCTGCAGTGGAGTTCCTTTCCCACTGCAACGTGTTCGGCAATGAACTGAAACAGACTGCAGACTCCCTGGCAAAGGAGGGCACTACAAAGGAGCAGATGGACAGATCCACCAGCTACACCGAATCCAGGACCATCATCAAGGCCAAGCTGGCAGAACAAGTGGAAGCAGCAGCCGCATCCACGCCACAACAGAGCATACCCGTACTACCTGCTGACTCGACGAGAGCAGGTAGTCGTCTTCAGGCTCAGGGACAGGCCACAATCACCTGAAACACCACCTATTCTCTCTAAACTCCCGCATCGGCAACACAGAGCAGTACCCCTGCAGACAGGCAGCCAGACAACAGAACATCTGCTGCAGTCCTGCCCGCTCCACCAAGCGCTTCGAGAGAAAACCTAAGCCCGACCCAATAACAGTGGCCGGGAAAGCTCCTAGGGAGGAGGACTGGAAGACCTTCGACGTACTGCCACCTTTGTCGAGGAGGACGGGAAAACATGAGGTATTTATGACGTCTAAAATTCATGTTCTTTTTGATATGGTTGTTTTCTTGCTTACCTAATTAGGAATACTTATTTCTGTTAATTGTGCCCCCCCCCCCACCCCCCCCCCCCCCCCCCCCCCCCCCCCCCCCCCAACCCCTTCAAATGAGCCAAATGGCCCGTTATGATTAAAACAAAAATAAAGAGGGGAGGACTCCTCTCTCTCTCATCTCTCTCTCTATCTCTCTCTCTCTCTCTCTCCTCTATCTCATCAAGCAGACACAAAAAATCGATTCAAGACGGGCCCTTAATAAACGGCTGTGTTCACGGGACAACTTTTGCACATGCTGTTAGTGACTCTCTATCTCTCTCTCTCTCTCTCCTCTATCTCTACGCTCTCTCTCTCCTCACCTTGTTTAAAACAGTATAAGACGTCCGCTTCTTTTTTCTCTTTCCTTCTAAATTTCCTGGTTCTTTTTTTTAAATGTGGTGCGTTGTCATAATGATGAAGTAGGAAATGGTTCGCCCTGCATTTCTCCGTAAACTGCGTAGTAGTAACTCTATTTGTGTGTGGTGTGTGATGTCTTGTGTGGGTTGGTGGTGTGTGTGTTACTCGTTGTGTGTTTGTGTGTGTGTGTGTTGGAGTTGTGGGTACCGGTAGGCGGTCTCGGTTGGGTTATTTGAATGCCCCCACCGCCTTGTGGTTGGTGCTATTTCCTCCTTACGTTGCTCGCCTTCTTGAACCGTTCGTGTGGTTTGCTTGCCTTATCCTATAGGTGTCGCTGTCTCCAACACACATTCCTTTATTAACCGGCCTGTCGCGGACCACCTTCCTTGTTTTTCAGACGTCCCCCCTCACTTGCCCCTTTTTGTTGTCGGTGTTCTCTACGTGGTCGTCATTGATGGGACATTGGGGATTGTGCGGCAACAGCTATAGCGGTGTTGTGTGGCACAGAATATAGGACCGTGTGTGGCCATAGAATAGCGGTGTATGGACCACATAATAGTGGGTGGGTACCCACCACCTGGCCAACCGACAGGGGGGGGGAAAGAATGCTGTATTCAACCTGGCAATTGGTACTGGTCCGTCCTCTTTCTCCTTTCAATCTTTTTTTTTTTTTTTTGTCTTCTGGTCCTTCCTTCTTTCCTTCATTCCTAGCCCCCGCCTCCTCAGCCTCTGTTTTCCTTACTTATCATACCCCCCCCCCCCCCCCCACCCCCCCCCCCCCCCCCCCCCTCCACCCCCCCCCCCACCCCCCGCCCCCCCCCCCCCCCCACCCCCCATACCCCCCCCCCCCCCCCCCACCATGTCAGCCAACATAACCCTGACGTTGACTGCTGATTAAAACGAACCGTACCAGAGATCTTGTGTTACTACATGGTTAAACTGCCAAGCCACCAGAGATCTGTGTTACTACATGGTTAAACTGCCAAGCCAAATGCTATTTTCATTTAAATGGCTGTCTCTCACCGTTTCTCGTTTCTCATTCTTCAGTAGCTCTCTTCTCAACATCTCCTCCGGTCTCGTCACTCTCCCTTCTCTCAGCCTCTCTCTCCCCTCTCCCATTCCGTCTCTCTCATCTCTCTCTGTCGCTCTCGTCTCTCTCTCTGTAGTCTCTCTCTCTTTTTTTTTTTTTTTTTTTTTTTTTAAATGCTGACCCATAAGATTATGAAGATGATGCTACAGATTTCATTCTGGGGTGGTTTGAGATATGACAGGGTTGTACTCTGCGTGTACTTTGATACTAAATATCACCATTGGAAATGAATTTTGTGAAAAAAGGAAGAGACTACTAATTTTGATACATATTGACTGATGTTTTGTCTCTCGTGTGAATGGAGGTCAGCTTTGTGTTGAGCTGTTAAGGACGAATACAATAGCATTTCTGTTGCCTGAAACAAATGTATGTTTGCCTGAAGTCAGTGCCATCAAACTGGGTCCATGCTTTGTTCCACTGATATGATTCATACTTTTTGTTGGCAGATTCTTTTTAAACACATTCCTTCGCGTGACATAATTCTATGTTATTTTCTGAACACCGACATGCCCCCCCTCCTCCCCCCCCCCCCCCCCCCCCCCCCCTGACCCCCCTCCCCCCTTCAAACAATACGCTTCGCTTCTTGACATGGTGCGTTTTTTTTTTTCCCTGAAACATTCAATTCTTTTTGTTAAAACAATTTTTTTAACTCATTCTTTTTGTTAGATGATGTTTCTAAACACATTTCTTTACCTGAAATAATTCTGTCTGTTATTTCCCGATTTACGACATATTTTTCTCCCGTCAAAAACACAAAGCTACGCTTCGCTCCCTGACGTAGTGCGTTTCTTCTTTCCCTGAAATAATTGCCCGGCATTCCTTGCGGCCAGACGATGAGATGAGAAGCGTGCTTCGAGTCTTGGGTCCACCAAGGTTATTTCCTCCGACACTTTGTCCTTTTTCGGTTCCATAATGAAGTCGTCTGTTCCGTTGAGGAGGCTAGTGTCTGTGAATTGACCGGGCAGTCCGAGAGGACGTTTGTGTACGTGCATCTTTATAGAGCGACAAGGTCGAAGAGGACAGCACTGAGTTGTCTGGATAGGGGTCGGCCTTGACGTGGTGTTAACAAGCTGCTGGGGTGGCGTGGTGGGGTGGGGGGAGGGGGGGAGGGGGGGTGGAGAGGCGTGACAGAGGGGCGTGTGGCGGCTTTGGGCCTCTACCACCTACTGGGCTTAACGAAAGTCACGGCTAAACTACGTCAGCACCACGCCACGACGACCTAATATTAATTGCTCCCTGTGGTACTGACTGTTCTGAGGCTGTGACGGACGAGTCTAGATGTGGCTATGGTCGTGGAGCTGGTTGTCACACGCTGTCAACACTACCACGCCAGAAATACTACCAAGGGAAGTTATCTCATCGGGTTCACAATGGACGATTCCGATTGGAAACCCTTTTCAAGATTAACTTCCCTATGAATGAGAGTTTCTTTCTGTCTAAGATTAAGGTCGGATTTGTTTGGACGAGAGGTATGTGAAATGTTGTGCGTTTCTTTGGCATCCTTCTAGAAGGTTAAAGTGTCTTCTGGTTGCATTCTCTTTGAATCCTGGGCGGAAATAGCACAGAGGGGAAAGAGAAATAATGTATAAAGGTGAGTGAGCGGGGAATGTTTCCAAAGAAGAGTGGTTGAGTGCATCACACAGGAGTTTGCAGTAGTGTTTCCGCATAGAGTGACACAGGTGTATTAGATGAGCGGTAGTATTCCCCGTGCATAGTGACTCTAACGTGTTACAACGGAAGGGGGGGGGGGGGTTAGTCTTTCCCGCGTTGAATGATTCTGGAGCTTTAACCAGAATGATGGGGCATGGTAGTCATGATACTGACAGGTCTTGAAAGATGATGATAACTACACAAAAATAGTGACAATACTATGACACGTATGCCATACAGGAGATCGTTACGGCTGTCGTGGTATTTACAGACAGTGTCACCATGTTACTACTAGCGAAGACTTTGTCAATAATGTTTCCTGTTTTCATAATGTACAATGGTGATGCTGCCGAGAACTTTATTCTGAATACCTTGCTATCTGACGTCGTATGATTACGTCACTGAGAAGAACTTGTGTGTGGACAGCTTTCTCTGTCCACAGAGCATATAATTAGCTCACTGCAAAATTCTTGTCTCTGATTGTCTTTCTACCTATAGAGCGTGTCACTATAATTACCGCAATTTTCTTGACTCTGAATCTGTTCGATTTATAGACCTTATAATTATGTCACTGCAAAGAATTTTTGGATTATTTTTTATCCACAAAGACAGTAACAGTGTCAACTGTAAAGAAGTTTTTTGTTTAGATATCTTCCTGTTCATATACTTTATGATTTGGTCACTTAAAGTACTTGTCTCTGATCACCTTTCTGTTAGTGGAGCGCACAATGAGTCTATGTCACTGCAAAGAGTTTCTCTATTTTTTTTGCTTGCTACTGCAGGCCGTTTGATTATGTCACTTGACAGAACTTACCAGTGATTGTGTTCCTATTACCGGAGCGGATGATTATGTCAGTATAAAGGACATGTCTCAGATTATTTCCCTATAAACAGACCGAATGGTTATGTCATGCAAAGGAACTTATCTCTAATCATCTGTCCATTCACGTAGAATTTAATGAAGCCCACTTAAAAAGAAAAAAAAAAAAAAAGAAAGAAAGAAAGAAAATTTCCCCCCCCCCCCCCCCACCAAGATCCCCCCCCCCCCCCCCCCCCCAGAAGAAAAAAATGTCTCTGATTATCTCTCTGTTTACAGACAATACAATCATGTCACTTTGGGAAGCATGTTTCTAAGTAACTTTAATCCCAGAGCGATTAATTACGTCACTACAGAGAACTTTGTCTCTGAATGTCTTCCTATTTACAGTGCGCATAATCATGATTATCTCTGCCAGGAACTTCTCTCTGACTATCTCTCTGCTCACAGAGTTCTTAGTCATTTCGACGTGGTCTACATGGAATGAACATTCTTCCCACTGACACAGCATACGATTATGTCACAGCAGAGTATTTGTTTGAAGATCAACAGGTTTACAGAGTCTGTAACTGCATCACTGCAAAGGGCGTGTCTCTGAGGATCTTCCTATTTACAGAGCATATAATTGTGTCCACAGCAAAATACTTGTCTCCGAATGTCTTTTTCTATTTACAGACGTATGATTATGTCACTGCAATGAGCTTGTCTCTGGATTTGTTTAACAGAGCGTGTATTTGTCATTGTAAAATATTTGTCTCTGATCAAGTTCCATTCTGCAAAGCTATGATTCTGTTTGCTGCGACGAACTTGTCTTTGAATGTCTTGGCACAGCGTTCAATTAAGTTTCTGCGAAGCACTTGTTCCTGATCAGCTACTATTGACACAACGTCTGATTATGTGACGGCAAAGAATATGTCCCTGATTCGCTTTCCTATCTGCTGAGCGTAGATTATTATGGACAGTGCAGGTAATTTTTCTCAGAGGTCTTCCGATTGACAGAGCGTGTACATATGGCAACACACACAAAAACTGGTGTTTGTCTTCCCATCTACAGACTGGTATATTATGTCACTGCAAAGACCTGATCTTTTGTCATGTTCTAATCACGGAGTGTATCATTACATCAATATCTAAAAAAATATATATAAAAAAAAATAACAACAAAAAAAAAAGCTTGATTATTTTCTACTTGAAGCGCGCATAATTGTGTGACTGCAAGCACTTGTCTCTGAATTGGTGTTACTTTTTTTCAGAGCGTTGGTTTTGTCTCTGCTAAATACAATATCGAATGTGTCCCTACTCACAGAGAAGCCTATGAGTATGTCCATTGCAAGTACTTGTTCTGAATGTCTTTCTTTTAACAGAGCCGTGATATCACGTGATTCACGACTGCACAGAACTTGTCTCCAATCATCTTCCTGTCTACGGATCCTATAATCATGCTCACCGCAAACACTTGTCTCTCTGCTTTGCTTCCTGTTTACAGAACGTGCAATAATGGCATTGCAAAGAAGCTGTATCTGATACCCTTCCTATATACAGAGCGATATGATAATAAAGTCACTGCAAAAACACATTCGCGCTGATCACTTTTCCGAATGCAGGGCGCGGCCGGCGACGGGCGCATGATTTGTCACTTAAATATTGAATACAAAACTGTCTCTGATATCATCCATTCTAAAGAGCGTACAATTTTGTGACTGGAAAGAGCATGTAACTGAGTACTTTCATATCTACATGTAATAAATCACCGTATTGAGCTTTGTCTCTTGATACACTTCCCTTGCTATAGAGCCTTGCTGGTTATCTACCTGTATTGATTGTTTTCTTCTCTACTAAGCATATATCATGTGTCACTCAACCGTAACTCGTTGTTAATAACTTCGTGATCAACACAGAGCTTATATTAAGTTTCTACAAGAGAAATGTTGCAGTCTAAATCTTCTTCATAATCGGCAGAGGGTATAATGTAAACACTGAAACACAACTTGCTTCCCACTTGCGAAGGCTTAGGAAGCGCGGTGCAGGATCGCTCCCGACCTTGATTGGTTTGGCACGTCGAGGACACTATTTTTGGGTTCCACTGGCACTCTGGGTCTCTCTCTCTCTCTCGGTCTCTGTCGTCTGTTCTGTCTGTTCTGTCTGTTCTC
>JADBJO010004184.1:142500-147500 GCA_016801955.1 Conus betulinus | reverse complement strand
TTCACACCTAGGTGTGCCAGCATAGCCACACAACCGTAGGAAACAGGCCGATGCCTAGCTGATACTGCACGTACACATAGCTAAGTAAACAGTGGGCAAAAGGATAGAAGCACTCATACAGCTTCTCACATTAGGCCTACTCCTACTATTGAAGGCAGTAATAATGAAGTAGAAATTTCTCACAATGGAACTAATGGAGCTGATGAGGAGAATGACAGTACACACACACACACACACACACACACACACACACACACACACACACAAGTAAACACTACAAACATCATATCAAGTTCTCTTTATTTTGTTTCTTGGAACATAAATGGGCTGAGCGCCAAGTTATGTGATCCTGATTTTGTTATTATATTACTTCCTTTGATGTCTGCTGTTTGCAGGAAACGTTTACCTTCAATTCGTTAATATTGATGTTTACTTTAACGATTTTCTTGTTTTCCATTCACCTGCAACCATATTATCCAGGATGGGTCGCGGGTCAGGAGGAGTTGTTACTTTAGTGAAAAGAAAAGTGGTCAAATTTTGTTAAACAGATTGAAACAAAGGCTGATAATGTTATTTTTTGTAGCTTTGTAAAACATTGTTTGGCTGCGATTATGACGTATTGTTTGTCAATATATATGCATAACACCACCCTATAAATAGCGTTTTTACAATGACAAGGACTTCAAATGCATTTTAGACAAATCAAAACTATTGCTGCTGTCTTATTCTGAAGGAAGACAAAGAGTCTTTTGTTTTCTGGATTGTGGGGATATCAATGCTGAAACAGGAGAATAGGGGCTAGAAATTATGAATTTAACTGGTGATGACCTTGTTCTGGATAATTATAATGAAATGTGCATATCTTTAGAAGATAAATTGGTTAATGGGTTTGGCAAGAGACTGATGGTACTGTGCATCAGATTTCAGCTTTCAACCCTAAATGGATTATTTGACAACCATTTTGATGATAGTTTTACGTTTGTTGCTGATCAAGGAAATAGCACTACTGATTTTTGTGCATGTAGTGTAGATTTGACATGGATAGCCATTTCTTTAAAAATAGGGGAAAAAACGCATTGAGTCCCATCACATGCCTGTAAAAATTATTTGTTCATTGTACCGTCACTGACAAAGGTTAGAGAGAAGAAAAGCAAGATGACCCTAAAACTAAAGTTAAATGGGAGCACAGCAAAGAACATTTCTTTTAGGTCAGTTAGAATCCACTCATAGTAGTCAGGCTCTTGAAAAAGCTGCAAATCTGGTCGATACCGACATTGAGGGTGGACTTAAACTTTTCGTCGACACTGTACTTGAAGCCGGTGAATGCATGAAATGCACAACATGGCAAAACACGTGGAAGACCAAATTATAACAAATGGTATGATGTCACGTGCCGCAATCTTGAAGGTATTGCAAGGCGAGCGTTGACACACTGCACGCGTACGAAAAAGACAAAAGATAAGGCCAAGTATAAAGTCAAAAAAATATGTGTAACGGCGCAATTAGAAATAAGAGAACGCAATACAAATAAAGAAAAAAAATCTAAGCGATACCCGACTAAATAGTAGAAACAACAGTAGCAAATTGTGGTCTACAAATCGCAGTGTTAGACACAAACCACATAAACTAGCCAACATTCTTATCTCCGTATAACAACATCATTTAGAGAACATTTTCAGACAGGCAGATGAGTCAGGCGAAAGAAACGGGAATCCCACGACACCCTGCTAAAATCTTAAGAACCCATCTGGATTCCAGATTTAGACCAACCAGTTACAGACGCTGAAGTTAAGCAAGCAATTAGAAAAATCAAAATCAGGAAAAGCGTCAGGGTCAGACGATATTAGTAATGAGTTTTTAAATCGTCTATTCATTTCGTCGCCCCCTTCTTAGTAAAACTGTTTAACAGAATCTACGATAACGGCTATTATCCTGTTGAATGGTCACACACAGTCATAGTTCCTCTATTTAAAAAAAGGTGACCGCTAATCCAGGAAACTACCGTGGGATTTCTGCGTTAGTAAATTGTTTACATCCATTCTCAACAAGCAGAACATGAAGAAAATATTGTGAGGAACAAGCTGGTTTCCGCAAATCATATTCAACTATCGACCATATTTTCTCTCTCTGATCACAATGATCAATACGTGTATTGACGAGAAACGCAAAAATGGAAAACTATACATAGCTTTCATCGATTACATGAAAGCGTTCGACACAATCAACCGAGAAAGTTTATGGAAAGTGCTAGAAAAAGTTAATACATCTACTAAAATGTTAAACCTGCTGCAGGAACTATATAAATCTGTTCGATCGTGCGTTAAATGGGGCTTGAGATTTCAGAGTTCTTTGCATGCCAGGCGGTCTGAGGCAAGGGTGCTTGTTATCTCCCTTGATCTTCTCCTGGCAGGAGAAGTGAATAGTAAAGGAAAACACGGCTTTCAATTTCTTCCTTCTTTAATACAAATTTTCCTCTTGCTTTTCGCGAACGATACAGCTTTGATTTCATCTAAACCTTCAGGTTTACAAAACCAAATGAACAACTGGCAGATAGCGTCAGATAAGTTGAGTCTAAAAGTAAATTTGACTAAGACTAAAGTTATGATTTTTAGAAAAGGGGGTCATTTGTCCAAATATGAAAAATGGTACTATAAAGGAGAGCAAATTGAAGTGGTGAACAGCAATAAATATCTTGGTTTCATCTTGAATACTAAATTATCTTTTGTAACAGCGCTGGATGACTATTTAGGGAAAGCCGAACATAAAACAATGAAAATTATGAAACAATGTGGAAGTTGGGTAGGATGGACATAATTAACTTTTTAAAACTATTTGACTCAATGGTGAAGCCAATGCTACTAGTAGTACGCTGCAGAGGTATGGGGTATTACACAATATAAAACTATCGAAGCGGTCCATCTGTTTGCCTGTAAAAAAAAACTGTTAAGTGTTAGTCCTAAAACACCAAATGCAACGGTCTACGGAGAGACTGGTCGCTATTGTCTATGTATAGACAGCACACTAAGAGCACTTAACTGTTGGTTCTCTTTACAACAAATGGAACTGAATAGAATACCCAAACAAGATACTACTTTTCTTTGATTAACAGCTTTGTGAGTAGCATTGACGACAGAACGATAAATAATTGGGCATAGGGTACAAAATGTTGTCTTGATAGGTATGGATTTTCTGCAGTGTGGTTAGTGGGTGGGGTCGGAGATGCTAATATGTTTAAGAAAATTTTTTAGGCAAAGGATGGTCGACTGTTAGCAAGATTGGGTTAGCAAATTAAAAGTGATCGCTTCTACACCTATTATCCATTTAAGTCTGTCTTACAACCAGAACCTTATCTAACATATTTAACGGTTGACAAATGTAAAATGTATTTCACGAGATTTCGTCTTGGCTTAAACGACATGAATACAAATAGCAGATACAAAGAAAACATCAATGCATGTCCTTTTTGTTACCAGTTTGAGAACGAAATCCACTTTCTATTGAGATGTAATGCTTATATGCCTTTCACAGAAAAATACATACTGAAGCACAGACAATTTCAGAACGTGAACTCTATTGAACTGAAACAATTAATTTGCAAACGAAAATGTGCATATTACAAGAGATATTGCTGTGCATATTTATTATGCCTTGATTAAAAAAAGAGAAGAATTCGTATCCCACACAGTATGAATAATTACTTACTCTCATAAATGGCATTGTTAGTACACCGAAAAAATGTACTTTTGTAATAATTTCTCTATCTATGATAGATATATTTAGCAGCAAGGGGGAGATGGTCTTTGAATGGCGAGGCTATGGATGTTGTGAATTGTTACAAATATATCCGCATCTGTCTCACCACACGTCTTAGTTTTTCATCTGCCTGTTACGATCTTGAGAGCAGAATAAAACATGCATTACTGCGAATACTGAGAAAACTGCATGTGCTAAATCATAATTCTTTACCTGTGTTACTTAAACTTTTTGATGCCCAAGTTCAGCCAGTCGCTCAGTATGGAGCCGAGATATGGGGGATGGATAAATCAGTTATATCGAAATGAAAAAATAGTTCACCTATTTGCTTTAAAAAGATCCTTGGGGTACAGTCTAGAACGCCAAATGATCTTGTGTATGGCGATACAGGACGATATGCTTTGTACATCAACTCATATTTGCGATGCATTAGTTAATGGTTGAAAAATTTTGTATAAAACTTAGGCGTACAAAATATTGTTTTTTTAAAATTACAAGATAAGAAATGTTGGGCATCTGACATTTGCGACTTGTTGTATCAAAATGGGTACGGGTTTGTTTGGTTAATCAAAGTGTTAAAGATATAAAAGTCTTTAAAAACAAGTTCGTCAGAGGCTGATCAACAACAGCTGACAAAAATGGGAGGAACAGTAACTGGTATGTTTTTTTTTTTTTAATAGAACATGTGTAAGTCGTCTTGAAATTGTGAAGCATATCTTTTGCTTGACATTGACAGACACTTAAGGAATTATATGACAAAGATGAGATTCAGAATAGCTGACATATGTACACAAAAGTGTCAGTATACTAATGCTGATGAAGATGTTAGGATGTGTCCACTATGTAAGAATGAAAACGAAGATGAACAATGTTTTTTGCTGTGCTGTCCTGCTTTTGAAGATCTGTGAAATGATTTAAAACCCCCCAATACCTCAGAAAAACCATGTCTTGTTAATGTCGTACTGCTCATGGCTAATTGAAATAGCATGGAAGAATGTTTGCATATATTTTTAGCAAAGCGTTTAAAAGATTCACTGTGTTACTCAGTTAAGTGGTGCTGGATTATGTGATGAAGATAGATTCATGCTCAACCGTCATGCCATGTTACATAATTAATTAAGTATTTATTGTTTAATTAAGAAGTGAATTGTCAAGGTATTGTACCTCATTCAAAATGGGCTGTGGCCTACACTGAATAAACTTCTGCCTCCACTTCCTTCTTCTCTCTCTCTCTCTCTCTCTCTGTG
>JADBJO010004184.1:130000-140000 GCA_016801955.1 Conus betulinus | reverse complement strand
ACTTCCTCTCTGACCCTCTCCAGTATTTTCACTTTGATGCATTGCCCTCTCCACCTTCACTCCACCTTCTCTCCGTCTTCTGCCGGTGTTTATGACACACTGTTTACCAGTTTATGCCGCAAAGAAACAGACAGCGATCCATGCAATGGGACACCATTGTCCTAGTCTCTCCTCCAACAACACGACTCTCCTCTAATGCTTCCCGCCCAAATACATCTCTCTCCCTCCATCCCTTCCCCCTACTGTCTCTCTCTCTCTCTCTCTCTCTCTCTCTCTCTGTCACAAACATGAAAGCAAAGACGTAAAGACGCAATGACGTCATTCTAACAAATTAAGGCGTAAGCGCAAGCGTCACATAATACGGCACCACCCCTGACCGCAGCTGGACAGACGATAACGAGAATCTGGATGTAAACAAGACAGAAATCCTGCTCTGCTAAATATTTAACCGTTACGCACATACAACCAGAGAACTTGAAGATCATCAATCCAACTTTGAGCCTATAAACCCAGCAAAGTATTATCAAGTCTTGGAACCGATTCAAAAGCAAATTTACCAGGATTTTCTGCATAACCTTGATGACCAACGGCTGGAGGATCTAGCCTGCCATTGTTAACTTCAAGCTCCTGGGTATCGCTGTAACATAGAATGCAGAACACATGGCTGACCCCAGTGTTTAGGAGACGGGCCTGGAAGTGATTTGGCCTCTTCCAGATCCCTCAGCATTGTTCTTGGAATCAATTTTGGCCCAAGGTGAATTAGTTTAGTATTAAAATATTGGTCTCTGGACTCTGTAGGTATTATACAGTTGCTATAATCTAGACATTACTGAGTTTGATTAATCATCCCCTGGAACGACACACAAGATGTGGAGTATGTGTATGGATTGATTTGTACGAGTTAGTTTGTTTCAGTTAAAGGTTTGTTGATGATGTTCTTTATACGATTATCCAAGTATTAACAATGTGGACTAATGAATTGTTTTTTTCCGTTTCAGATATGCTGAGAATGTATGGGCGTCATCATCACCTTGTTTCATCCTCATTATCCTTTTTTATCATGTTATAGTATCCGGTTAGATCGCATACACACGTACACAATAGTCTTGATGTTATCATCTGTGATGTTGTGTGCTGTCTTCATTTACATTCATACAAAAAGATTATATACCGGACACCGTTACAAGATTGTCAACGATAGTTGGAGTTATTCTTTCGGACGGTTCCTATCTTGGTCTAGTTGAGCTCGGAACGATATACTCTACATACATGCCCTGATTTGTACGAGCCTGGAACGGTACCTGACACTTTTGACCTGTGTGAAAAACGTCAGTTTGGATCATTCGATACTACAACCACGTACTAAAAGATAAGTCTCGTTCCATATTTCTGCTATATTGGAAGAACATCAAGAGAAACTATTATTAGTGCAAGAGCAACAACAAGGAACGAAATCTTCAAGAACATTCGGAAGGAAAAGAAAGTCGAGGGGGAGAGAGAGAGAGAGAGAGAGAGAGAGAGAGAGAGAGAGAGAGAGAGAGAGAGAGAGAGAGAGAGAGTGATTAATCTTTGATATACAAGGATGAAGATTGTAGGCCAAAGCCTAGTCTTACAATCCGTCCTTGTTCTTCCTGGGATCTCTCTCTCTCTCTCTCTCTCTCTCTCTCTCTCTCTCTCTCTCTCTGCTGTGAGGGGGGGGGGGGGGTGGGGAGAGTATTATTCACCGCGTTTGGCTAGAAGGAAGTCAGGTATTATTCGTCGCGGGCTAATACCCCGTGACACTCTCAGCCTTCCTTCCTCTGTCTCACTCTCTGTCTCCGTCTCTGTCTCTGTCTCTCTCTGTCTGCCTGTCTCTCTGTCTCTCTCTCTCTCTCTCTCTCTCTCTCTCTCTCTCTCTCTCTCTCTCTCTCTCTCTCTCTCTCTCGACACATGTATTCACAAGCGCAGTCAGCGTGGCATTTTCCTTTAGGGATTCCCCACTCTCCTCCTCCCCCACCTTGCCTTTCTTGGCCTCGGCTTCTTAAAGAGACAATGATCCTCGACCTAGCTGATGCCTGGGCTGTCATGGACCTGGAACGTCTGCCCCCCCCCCCCCCCCCCCCCCCTCACCATCTCCACCCAATCCACGCATCCCCCAATTCCTGGATCCATCGTTGCTCCCCCCTTTCCAGATCCTGAAACCATTCTGACGCCGCTGATCAAATCACTATAATGGAGACACATTCGATCAATAGGAAGTGGGTGGGGCAGGACCAATGTCAAACTGCCATGCGCTATCTTGACAGATACAGAATGGAGCGTGGTTCCCTTGGTCATGTGTCAAAAGCTTTGAGCTCTCACTTTGTGGCTAATTTACGTCATGTCAATGTGTCCTGATAAACTTCGTAACAGATGTGTCAACTTTCCTGGCACCATGATGATGTAAGCTTAATCTGCCAATTTGTTCGTGTGTGTGTGTGTGTGTGTGTGTGTGTGTGTGTGCGTGTGCGTGCGTGCGTGCGTGCGTGCGTGCGTGCGTGCGTGCGTGCGTGCGTGCGTGTGTGTGTCTTCGTTTGTCCAAGGTCGTACTAAAGATGTCATAGAAACAAGTAATATTTTCTCCTGAAAGAAACGGTCTGTAGAAGGTGGACAAGGCAGGGGGAAGATAAAGAATCATTCTCTCCGTGTGTCTCTCTGTCTGTGTCTCTGTCCCTCTCTCTCTCTCTCTCTCTCTCTCTCTCTCTCTCTCTCTCTCTCTCTCTCTCTCTCTCACTGTCAGTTGGTCTGTCAGTCTCCGTCAGTCTGTCTGTCTGTCTGATGTCTGTCTGTCTCCGTCAGTCTGTGTGTGTGTGTGTGTGTGTGTGTGTGTGTGTGTGTGTGTGTGTGTGGTGTGTGTGTGTGTGTGTGTGTCTCTCTCTCTCTCTCTCTCTCTCTCTCTCTCTCTCTCTCTCTCTCTCTCTCTCTCTCTCTCTCTCCATTCAGGTGTGGTTAATCAGGCCTATTACCACAAGACGAATTGTGTCCTGGAGGCAGACAGATCTGGTAATTGATGGTGGCAGTCTATGAGATACTGTCTGTTCTGTGAGTCTGGCCCTGCATCCTGGTTGTGACACTATACAGTCCTGGATTGGATTGAGAACAAGTTTGTGCCCAATATTAATGGGCATGCATGAAGAACCAATCTAAAGATCAACAGTAACGACGTATACAAACTTCAAAACATATTTACAATACATCTCATACTTTCTTACTTCATACATCAGGCCCATGAAATTCCAGAAAGTGAATTATGTACATTGTTCCAGTAAGGCACTGAGATCGCAAGTAAGGCACTGAGATCGCAAGTAAGGCACTGAGATCGCAAGCAAGGCATTGAGATCACATGTGACATGAAACCAAACAAGAAACAAAAAATAGTGTGAAATGTATACAATTACATTCAAACACCTTGTAGTCTGGTTTATCGTGATCGCTTTGTTTGGTATGTTAGATAATTCATTTCCATCAAGAACATACATGTCTCTATTCTATGTCACTATTCAAGCTCATATGTGGAATATGTTCTTCTAGAAAACAAGCCTCTAATACTACATACTTTACTCATCAGTTGAAAAAAAAAAAAAGAATAATCTCAAGGCTTCCGTATATACATTGAGCTTATAATAATAATAATGATGATGAATACTTACATAGCGCCTATTCTCGGCTAGAGACCAAGCTCTAAGCGTTTTACAATCAACACTTGCTTACACAAGGGGCTGCCTACCTGAGTAGTGCCGACTGAAGAGCTGCCAGCTGGCGCTTCATTCAGTCGTTTCCCGTGTCATCCAGTCAATACTGTTCAATATCGTTCACTGTATCAATGTCTCCAATCACCGACCTACACCTCTCATCGTCCCCCCCCCCCTCCTCCCCGCCCACACACACACACACACACACGAATTAAAGGATCTTCATGACATCTCAGAGAGAGAGAGAGAGAGAGAGAGAGAGAGACAGAGAGAGAGAGACAGAGACAGAGACAAAGACAGAGAGACAGACAGATAGACAGACATAGACAGATAGACAGACATAGTCAGAAAGACCAACAGACAGACAGACAGATATTTCTCCCTGCCATAAGCCCATTCGTGTTTTGTCGGGTGATAAAACATGCCAACAAGCAGTGGCGAAAAAACAGTCGCTCTGTACTAAACAAGATATGTGTTCGTTTCACAAGCTTTACACTGCCAGGTTTTCGTTCTTGGCGTTCCAGCTTCTCCTGCAACTGTCAAGTGCACATGTGCCTATAGCAGTATACGAAAGACAGACAGAAATAAGATGCATGGGGGCGGCGGGGAGGGGGGGGGGGGGTGAGTAAGAGAGCTTGGGCCAAAAATGTAAGTATGCACACATAGTAACGCACACACAGTACCTCCCCTCACCCACCACACACCATCCCCCATGCCCTCCATGCAGACGAAGAGAGAGCGAGAGAGAGAGAGAGAGAGAGGAGAGAGAGAGAGAGAGAGAGAGAGAGAGAGAGAGAGAGAGTAGATGTAGAGTGAGAGTGTATGTGTGTGTGTGTGTGTGTGTGTGTGTGTGTGTGTGTGTGTGTGTGTGTGTGAGAGAGAGAGAGAGAGAGAGAGAGAGAGAGAGGAGAGAGAGCGAGAGAGAGAGAGAGAGAGAGTTTTTTGTACTGACTGTTTGTTTTAGAGGCTTGGTATTTATGCCCTCATAAAAGATGACAGCTGACTTTCCTAAGATTGTCGTTTTCTGGATGTACGAAGCGTACTGGTGTTTATTCTGCGTGTTCCCCGTGTCATCACATTCACTTGCAGTTTGTAATATCTTCCTGTCTCTGTCGATCTGTCAGTCTGCCTGTCTGACTGTGTTTTTGTCTGTCAATGTGTTTGTTTGTCTCTCTCAAAGTAAATAAGCGAAAATAAAATAGATAAAAACAGATAGATGAATAAAATATAAATAAACAAATAAACAAACACAAAAAACAGATAAATGAACAAAGAAATAAATAAGTAATAAATACATATATGCAAACATAAATAAAGAAATGAATGAAAGAAAGAAAGAACGAAAAAATGAATAAGACAATAAATAAATAAATAAATAAATAAATTTAAAATAAATAATAAATATGGAGCACGTTGGCATTTTGTCTTTTTATCTGACAGGATTCAACTATGTACGTGTGTGTTTCTCTAATTCTTTTTCTCTCGCAGGTCACGAGCACGTACCCCATCTCTGGCGTCGAGTAGCAGGGCTGTGTGTGAGCTCTCAGCAAAATAAGCGTGCTAGGTCGGAACGACGACAGTGTCAGTGGTGAAATTAGCACGAAAGTGGATGTAAGAGTGTCAGTGAACGCTGTGTGTGATTTAGAAGAAGAAAATGGTGGAATTAGAGCTGTGGAGAGCAAAAATTGGTTTGTTTGGTGGACCGGGGAGGTTGAAAGTAAACAGACAAGATGGCGTCAAGGAAAAAGTGTTGGGAGTGAGTGAAGTGCTACGTTTTGTGTTCGAACTGGTTTGTGCAATCCTGCTGACATGGTACGCGCTGCAGATGGTCGAGGTGGCCTTCGGCCCCCGCTCGATGAGTGTAGAGACTGGACTCGCAGTGTCTCCGCAAACGGGGCTCTGGAATGAGATGACTAAAAGAGGGGCGGAACGTATCGAAAGCGAAACAGCGGACGGCCAGCCACGGCGGGTCGCGGTCGATACGGCGTTACAGTGGCAAGAATGGGGAGGAGGAACGCACGGATATCCTTGCCAGACTGCCGCAATGATGATCATGAGAACGATGGGCATGATCGCGACCTTGGTGAACGCAGTGTACCTGGCGAGCAGGCTCCGGCTGAGTGGAGACGTCGAGATCAACCCGGGACCGAGCCACAGCAGCAACATCAGTACCAGTAGCACCAGTAACAGTCAGGAAACGCTAGGGGAGGGGCCACACAAACTGCAACAAAAAACGTTGACGAGAAACTCTCAACTCTAGAAATCAAGTTGACACAGATACTCGATGGGCTTCAGGGACTTACAGATTCACAGACATCACTAGCAAATAAATTCAAATCCCAGATAGACACCATAAACAGAGTAGAGACGAAGCAGATACACATGGCTAACACACTAGAACAACTACACACAAAGAGGTGGCTGACACAAAAAGAAACACACAAAGAAACACAGCAGCAATTAGACACTAGATGAGGAGCGAGAGTGCATGGCACAAAAAATAGTTGGGCTGGAAGAAGAAATAGACAAGCTAGAAGGTTTCTCAAGAAGAAACAACATCAAGATTCTAGGGCTGCAAGAAACACAAGATAGAATACGAGTGAAAAAACTGTGAGGAACTGGTGAAGGATATGCTGAACCACTTCATGTCAGACAATGCATGGAAGGAGGACGTGGTGGACAGGGCACATAGGTTGGGGAGAAGGAACCCGCTGAATCCGCACCCAAGACCTGTGATTGTGAAACTATTAAGATGGTCAGATGTGATGAAAATCATGAAGGATACGGAGGGGAGGGAAAGGTTGAAAAGAGAAGGGATCAGACTGATACAAGACAGAACAAGACGCCAGACTGAAACCCTGAGAACATTACGGGCCCAAGGAAAAGTAGGCTACTACTACAGAGGGGGTCAACTACGAGTGAAGGACAAAGACAGTGTGCCATCAGGACAGTATGAACCACAACAAAGGTGGCATAACAGAGAGCACCAGGCTGGGAGTGGCCGTGTGTTGGGGGGGGGAGTCTGGGTGGACAATATGAATGGAGGGGCCGAGGAGCGGATAGGGAGAGGGGGACGGAGCTAGGGGTTGGAGCGGGGTGGATGGACTGGGGGAGGGGAAATGGGATTATGGGGGGGAGTTGAGGGGGGGAGGGGGGCAAGGAAGTGCATGGAGAAGGGGGGGGGTTTGGGGTGGAGAGTGCGAACACGGGGGGAAATGGGGGTGTGGGAGGGGAGGAGTACAGAGGGGCGCATGGGTGCAAGGGAAAGGGACAGGGAGATGGGGGAAAGAGGGATGGAAGAGGGGAGTGAGAGTGAGGGAAACGAAGAGAATGTGGGGGCGAGGGGGGGGGGGAGGAGGAGGGTGGAGATGTGTGGGTACGGGGGGGGAGCGAGTGCGAGCCTAAGACAAAGGTATGACGATACAGACGATTCTGGAAGCGAACATGAAAACATAAGAACATGTGATCAGCGAGCAAAAGAGAAAGGTGCGCAGGAAGAAGAAGAAAGTGTGGAACGGAGACTGAGTGAATATGATGGAAAGAACAGTGTAGAAAAAGAGGAAAAAAAGGATGGTGTGGATGAGGGAAATAAAATGCGCGTATGTGCAAGTATGACGATGAGTGAGTGGGAAAGCCTACCACAGAGTATTGGGGAGACGTTAGAGTTAGAAAAGGGCAAAGGGACACAGCGCGAAGAGGGAGAGTGACATGTGTACAGTCGACATCGATCATTAGGGCACACATAGGGTCAGAGTCAGTTGCAAGCTCACAATGCGAGTCGGTAGGCACAAGTGAGCAACCATCGAATGATGGGGTGCCTTACTCGCAACGGGTGACCGTCACACACATAGGAGAGAGAGAGGGGAGCGGAACTGATCGAGGGAGTGCAGGACTCGTGTCACGATACCGCTAGTCACACACAGGGCACACACAGCGATAGAGGGACAGTCAGCGGAAAAGGGGGGACGGGGGGGGGGGGGGGGGGGAGGGAGGGGGGGGGAGGGGGGGGGGGGGAGGGGAGGGAGGGAGCAGTCAGAGTGAAGAAAACACACACGAAACTCAGTATGCGACAAACCTCACTAAAGGATATAATACACACACGTAGTAGTAGGATGACAGAGGAGAGAAGGAGAGAGAGAGGCAGAATGAGAGACGTTGCGAAAGGAAAAAGAGCACGAACCATAAAGAAACAGGCACCACGATCAAATGCAAACAATACAATACTTCAAACAGACAGCTAGAAAAAAACATACTCAAATGCATCAAAAAAAAGACAAAAAGGGTACTAAATGATGGGCGGGCCAAGGCGGTCCAAAAACAGATCCAAACAATAGTGAGGGGAGGAGAGAGAGAGAGAGAGAGAGTGAGAGAGAGAGAGAGCGGGAGTGAGACAGGGAAGAACAGAGGATGAGACAAAAAAATGAGAATGAGAGAGCGAGGGGGAGAGGAGCGTCAGAGTGAGGAATGAGAAAGCTAAAACATTGTCCTTTTTATGTTGGAATGTGGAAGGGTTGGCCGAGAAATTATCGGACCCTGATTTCACTGAATTTGTTACTGCCTTTGACTTTTGTTGTTTGTCAGAAACATTTACTTTAAAGGATTTTGATTTCGATGTAAAGTTTCATGATTTTCTGCACATGTATTGGCCAGCGATAAAGTATACACGGATGGGTAGGCCTTCAGGAGGTACTTTACTATTAGTGACTAAAAAGTTAACAGATCATATTCAACTGCTAAAAACTAATATTGAGAATGTATTATGTGTGAAAGTGAGCAGAAATCTATTGCAGTGTGAGAAAGATATATTATTTTTCGGTGTGTATGTTCATCCAGTAGATAGCAGGTTTTATGTTGATAAAGATTTTTCGTGTACACTGGAAATGATAGAACAATACATATGTTCGCAGAGATGGAGCAAGGAAATGAATTTTTGTACATTATCGGTGGGGATTTTAAATGCACGAATTGGGGAGTGGGGTTTGACTGAGGATGTAAATGATGTTATTTTCGACAATGACCAGAATGTATATGCACGCAAGTCCAAGGACCCAATAATCAACAACTTCGGCAAAAAATTAATTGAACTATGTGCGAGTTTCAATATGACCCCCCTAAATGGATTGACAATGGAAAATTTCGACGATGCATATACATTCTTCTCGGAAAGAGGCAATAGCACTATAGACTTCTATTTATGCTCGCCAGAGTTGCTTGAGGTGGTAAAAAAAACATGTGCTGTAGGGGAAAGAATTGAATCTCACCATATGCCTGCCTATCATATTAGAGCTACAGAGTACACTACAGAATACACAATCTGAGAAACAAGAGAGGAAATTTGTGTAAACATAATTAGATGGGACTCAAGTAAATCACAGGAATATACACAGTTTTTTTTTTTTTTTACACAGAAGTAGCACAAAGAAGGCTAGAACAGATAACAGAAGAGGTGGAGCAAGATATAGACGCAAGTATACAAATTCAATTTCAATACATTATTGAAAGAGGCGGGAGGTTGTATGTATAAAACAATAGGGACAGGGGGAATAAGTAAATCAATAAATGAATGGTATGACGACGATTGTAAGCTGAATAAAAAAAAGCCAGCCAAGCCCTAAATAAACTTAGATTTACAGATAAAAAGAGGAATCCAAATAAATATGAAGAAAGGGAAGTAGAATATAGAAAAAAAAGAGCGTTCTACCAAAAAACAATCAGAGAAAAGAAAAAAAAATATATAGAAATCAAATTTACGACACACTTACGCAAAGCTCAAAAGACAGTCAAAAGTTCTGGAGTACAATAAAGAAGATAAGGAGAAAGAAAAACAAACCACCACAAATTACCTCTAACCAGTGGAAAGAACATTTTGAGAACATATTGAACCCACAAACAACGCTGACACAGAGGGAAAATGAAATAGAAGTATCAATAATCGAGGAAGAAGTTATAGTGCAGGAATTAGATGGAGTAATAACGGAGCAAGAAATAAAAAATTAGCATTAAAAAGACTAAAATCAGGCAAATCAGCAGGAACAGATGAAATTCCCCCAGATTTTTAAAGACTATTGAAAACGTAATAACACCGTACTTGACAAAGTTGTTCAACACTTTATTTCTTAACAGCTATTTTCCCATAGAATGGGCACAAGCGGTAATCATACCTCTTCACAAAAAGGGGGACAAGCATAATCCAGGGGGAATTACAGAGGAATTTCATTACTATGTATAATAAGTAAAATATATACAGCCATATTAAATAAAAGAATATACAATTGGGCGGAAGAAGAAAA
>JADBJO010004184.1:100000-110000 GCA_016801955.1 Conus betulinus | reverse complement strand
ACGACAGACCCGTCTTTCATCGTACCACCCACGATCGGGAAAGGAACCTTCAATGGCCGACCTGATGTCAAAACTCAATGATATGGAGAGCTCTGTTAACGGCAAGCTGGACAATGTGAAGGAGGAACTGTCTCTCTTACGACAGGATCATGGCGCTCTCCGTGATCTTGTGAGTGGACTGAGGGACGAGGTAGATGATCTTCGACGTGAGAATGACTTGCTGCAACAAAAAGAACAGTGATCTGACCTCTAAAGTGGATGACTTAGAAAGAAAATGTGATGATTTAGAGGGCAGGTCTAGAAGAAATAACCTGATTTTTTATGGTATGGAGAAAAGGGAAGGGGAAACTAGTGAAGAGTGGGAGGGTTTGGTCCAGGATTTGATCACAGACAAGCTTGATATTACTGATTCTATCGAATTTGATCGTGTACATCGATTGAGCTCCAGATCCGATTCCCCCCATTATCGCTCGTTGTTCCTTTTATAAGCAAAAAATGAAAATACTAAAAGCGAAGCAAAAATTGAAGGGAACAAATGTGTTTGTTGGGGAGGATTTCTCTCGAGGCGTACGTGACATCAGGCGTAAATGGGGCCCACCCTGAAAAAAGCAAGGCTGAGGGCAAACAGGTCCGCATGGTGTATGATCATCTATTTATTAATGGTAAAAAAGTATGGGCTTGATGTGCATGATTCACTCAGAGAAATAAAATAGGAAAACGGCCCGGCCGATATTCAGATGAATGTTTCTGGGATTGAATTTGAGACGGGTACAAATAAAGCACCTACACCGGAATGTTCCAAAGCTGATTCACACAGCCCGTCGACGACCACACATGTGGCACGTGGGGATTTGGAACTCGTTGGTCCGGTTGGGTTTGAAACCGACAGTCGTCCCTTGTTTTCTTGTGACAATCCTAACATTCCAATATCTTGTGGGGAGGGAGAATATGGAAATCTATTTTGTGGCAACATGATAGATGATAGCTCCACTTCTGTAAATAAAGCTTTGCATTTTGATGCTGATATAAAATCGTTTTCTCTTAAAGTTCTTGTCATGGAATGTGAATGGCTTGCGCTCGAAGTTTATATTTCATGATTTCTTTTCATACATTACATCTTTTGATTTTATTTGTCTTCTTGAGACTTTTGAAGATAACTGTGACCCTGATTTATTTCCTAGATTTCAGATATATTATAAACCTGCTGTAAAGTTCACCAAACAAGGGAGGAGATCGGGTGGAATTATATGTCTTGTAAGGGATGAATTAGCTCCTTTCGTGTGTTATTTAGATATCAACTATGAAAATATATGTGCGTTTGTCATTGATAAACGGTTGTTTGGATGTCTGAATGATGTACTGTATGTATGTGCTTATGTTCCACCGGAGGGGTCTCCTTTCTATTCACACTTTAATTATGACAGTGGAATAATCATGCTTGAAGAGTGCTTGACAGACTTGTTGATACAGATGGGAGATGCTTATATCATTCTATGCGGTGATCTCAACAGCAGAATCTCCAATATTTCTCCATTTCGCCCTGTTTATGACAATGACAATGTTCTATTTAAAAGTCATTCGGTTATTTGTGACCGGCATTCTCAAGATGAATGTGTTAACAGCTACGGCAAATCTTTGTTAAATATGTGCACTGCGTTGGATCTGATTATATTAAATGGATTATGTAATGGCGACCAGCAAGGTTGTTATACATATACATGTGAAAACGGGAGCAGTGTGAATGACTATTTTATTATGTCCAGTAATCTTTACGACTTATTATTTGAGGTGTCTGAATTGATTGTTGCTGAACGATTCGAATCTGATCATTTTCCCATTGAATATTGCATTGTTTTTTTTGCCATGATAATGTATATAAGACCGAAGATATAGCGATGGTGTGCATGTGATTCAAACATTTGTGTGTGTGACGAATACAGTGGTATATTTTACAGGAATCTATGCGAGAAAGAAGTCCACGAGAAATTACAAGCTGCCCTTGAACGTATCGACGTGAACGTCAATGATGCACTGGATATGTTTAATAAATGTATTGAAGAGTGTGCTGCATGCATGAAGAAAACTATGAATTTGGATTTGGACAGTCGTAAGCAGGGTTGGTTTGATGAGGACTGCAAAAACAATAGAACTCAATTGCGCAGATTACTAAGAACATTTCGAAGATCATCAAAGCAATATGATTCTGTTGTCGGAAATGATGTCAGGGGAGATAAACTTAAAGACGACAGTAATAGATACACAAAGGCTAGAAGAGAATACAAAAAGTTTTTAGAAATGAAGAAAAAAACAATTCAATAGGAATACACTAGACAAATTATTGGCTTCAATTACTAACCAAAAAGAATTTTGGACGTGTATGTCCAATTTTTCGTTAAAAAAAAACAACAACCAAAAAATAACATACCTTTAGATAAGTGGTTTCAGCACTTTAAAGTTTTGTTGGATAAAGGTTTATCATGTAGTGGTAGTGATAACTTTCCGGAAGTTGATAATGAATATATGAATCGCCCAATTTCTCGTGAAGAAGTTCTGTTAGCGCTTAGTAAAGTTAAAAAACGAAAAGCTGCTGGACCTGATGGAATAATCGGAGAGTTTTTGAAAACTCCTTGTGAAAAGTTGTTGATTTTTTTTGTGAAATTCTTTAATGCATTATTTGAAAGGGGTATTTTTCCAGAAAGCTGGTGTGAGTCTGTGACCCTTCCGCTTTATAAGAAGGGTAATGTAAATGATACTAATAATTATAGAGGTGTCTCTCTGTCAGATATAAGTAGTAAAGTATTCAGCGCCATTATCAATCAAAGACTACAAGATTATGTGGAGGAAAATAATATAACTGGTGAATATCAAGCAGGTTTTAAACATGGATATTCAACTATTGATCATGTGTTTACTCGCGCATGGCTCTAATCCAGAAACAGTTTTCCCTCAATCGCAATTGTACGTAGCGTTTATTGACTTTGAAAAGGCGTTTGATTCAATCAACAGAGATTTATTGTGGCCTGTCCTATTCAAAAACGGGATTACGGGGAAGACTCTTTAATTGTGTTAGAAGCATGTATAATGTTGTCAAAACAAGAATTCGATGTGGTGCAAAACTCACAGATTATATAAATTGTACTAGAGGTGTAAAACAAGGTGACGTCTGCAGCCCTATTTTATTCTCTTTATTTATAAACGAGTTAGCACTAGAAGTAATAAATAACGGAAGACATGGTGCTAGGTTTACTGTAGATTATATGGAACTGTTTACCTTATTGTTTGCTGACGATATAGTTTTACTATCTGAAACGGTTATTGGTTTGCAAACACAACTAAATAGTTTGATGACTTCAGCTGACCAGCTGCAATTGAAGGTAAACATGGATAAAAGTAATGTAATAGTTTTTAGGAAAGGGGGTCACTTGTCAGCCAGGGAAAGGTGGGTATACAATGATATTGCCATGCCAGTAGTTAATGTTTACAAGTATCTTGGAATCTTTTTCTCAACTCGTTTAAGCTTTGTAGCCGCTTGTAGAGATCTTTCTGGAAGAGCAAAGAATCGTTTGTTATATGTTTTGAGAAAGCTATACCTTTTTGAATAACAATTCTTTAGAACTTTTTGTCAAGATTTTCGATATTTACATACAACCGATTGCACTATATGGATCAGAGCTGTGGGGACTGGACAGAAAAATCAGAATGCATTGCGAGTCAGTCCACTTATTTGGCCTTAAAAAGTTTTTAGGAGTGCATGTAAGAACTCCAAATGATTTAGTGTATGGAGAAACAAACAGGTACCCACTGTACATAAATGCGGCAATTAGGTGCATTCGTTACTGGTTCAAATTACTAAAAATGAGCATTGATCGACTACCAAGGAAATCTTACACCATGTTATACGACTTGGACTCAAAAGGGAAAAACAACTGGTATCAAACATTCGATTATTTCTTTATGAATTTGGTTTTGGTTATGTGTGGGAGTACCAAGGTGTTGGTCAAGAAAATTTATTTGTGCAAACTCTACGCCAGAGATTAATTGACTGCAGATGGCAGGACTGGGAAAGTCATATAAAAGCAAGTGAAAGATTTAAAATGTATAGAAGTTATACCTCTGGTCATATGGTGAAGACATATCTTTCATTCAATTTGGATATATATTTGCGATCTCTTGTCACTAAATTTAGATTTGGCATATCTGAAATTAATGCACATGTGTATCGCTTTAAAACTACCCAGACAGCAAGGGTCCTAGGGCCCACCTAGATTCTAGCCAGATCCAGCTCGGTTGTCCTAGATATCCTAGGCTCATCCGCTTGTCTTGGAACCCAATCTAGGTTCTAGCTTGGCACTAGCATGCCACCCAAGCAGCGTGCTGCACCTAGGGTGCCTAGCTAGATTCTAGGTAGGTACTACCCGGTCACTCAAGCAAGTGCTGACCTAGGGAACCAAGCTAGATTCTAGCACAGCCCTAGCCTGCCACCCTAGCACGCGCGCGCTCTACCTCCCATAATGCGCTGAGTCATCAGGCCAACCAACTGGCCTATATTTAGCGCAAATCTCAATTCCATTTTTTCTTTATGTTTTTCTTTTGTTTCACATTCTACAGTATTCTAGCTGCGTAATCACCAGAAATGATAGAAAACACGAGAATGTTGCACATGTTTTGATTGTTTTATGTCTTTTTTTTTTTCGTATTTACATGAGATTTTCCGATCCGGAATTTGTGTGGTGGTCGACACTTTTCATTGACCGGAGTCGTGCCGTTTGCCGTTCTTTGTTCGCCGGTGCAAAGCAGCTGTGAACACGTGTGTCACTTACAGTGGGCTTTTTTGGACCTTTTCTCCATTTTTTAAAGGTAGCTGTTGTACTTTTCTTTTTTTAAAACATGTCTTCGTACTGGTTGAAAAAAACAGACGTATACGAAAATTTGTTTTCTGAGACTTTGAAAGCCTGTGATCAGGCTGCTGTGATTTTCGGCGAAAACGAAGCCAAAGCGCAAAAATTGTCTTTTGTGTGTGATTCTGTTGAACTTGATTCAGATCGATAGCCGCCACTTCTCCGTAGTCCTTTGTGTTCGAACTCTGTTAGTGACAGTCGTGATGTTCAATTGAACACTCCTGTTAGACGTAATAATCATACTGATCACACAGACAGTAGTGCTTCTGATACAAATGATGGACTTGATGGGCTTGTTGGTGGTAATAAGTCTGATAGCGCCACAGAACTTAGCACCAATGAAGTTGAGAACTGGGAAAACGACATTTATACTGATACACTTTCAGGTTTTTGTGATTCTTATAACGATGATTTAGAAGGTGAAATGAATGAAGAGAATTTTGTACTTTTGCTGCTGCATGTTGGCATTTTTTGTTTATGTAGCTCTGAATTATGTGAAAGTCATGTTGATTATGGAGCGGCATGAAACGAACATTACTGATGAAGACGTACATGAGCGGTTGGCTGGCCACATGGAGGGACTGTGTCCCAGGTGGCAAAAGTAAGCCAAAAACAGTGGTGGTGGTTGTGGACGACCCGGCAGAGGCCAACACAGAAATTGTGTGACTCAATGCATTTAAGAGAATTTTCAATAAAATTACCTGAATTGCTCCCTTAATAACTGATGTTGTGTGTGCGTGTGTGTGTGTGTGTGTGTGTGTGTGTGTGTGTGTGTGTGTGTGTGTGTACATGCGTGCGTGCGTGTGTGCGTGCATGCGAGTATGAATTTCATGGTGGACAACAAACAGAATGGCTGTGAAGCCTGGATACTGTGAAAGGATGAAGAAAATATAATCAATGCAACAGAAAAGAGGTTCTACGGACGACTTTCCAGAATCAAATGGACAGACACAAGAACAAACCACAGCATGTTAAATGAACTGAATGCTAAGCACCAACTGTTCACAGGGATCAACAGAAGAAAACTGAAACATGTAGGCCATGTGATCAAAAACACAAAGATAGGATTGATGTCAACAGTCATGCAGGGGAAAGTTTAAGCAAAGTTCAGAAAGGGACAACTGCACACATCCTACTTCAACAACATTGCTGGTGTGTGTGGTTTGGAAGTTGCCTACAGATGTCTCAATTGTGAGACTTGGAGAAGATGTGTGACTTTGGGAGACAATGGCACCCACTGGCGACACGGGTGAAGGAGAAGGATGAGGTAGATGATGATGATGCAATACAGCCCATCATTGAACTAGCTATAGAAGGCCAGCGTCAGCCGTGCTAGAACTAGCATTACTAGTTGCAAAGTGAGACAACTGCAGGCGGAAATCCAAACAAATCTTAAATAAATGTTAGCGAACCGCCAAGAGAAACGTGGACAAACGAGTCACAAGGCAAAACACGATGCGTTTTGACCTCTTAGGTCTTCTTCAAGCAAGACACAAACAAGCAGGACAATGAAAAGGAACGAATTTGTCACTTAGCTTAGATCTCTTCAGCGTTGAATCAACGCCTGCCTACCTTGCGCTGAAGAGATATAAGCTAAGTGACAAATTCGTTCGGCACAGGCACAGTGTTTATGTCTTGCCTGAAGAAGACCTAGGAGTCGAAACGCATCGTGTGTTGTCTTGTGTCTCGTTTGTCCACGTTTCTCTTGGCGGTTCGCTAACATTTATTTAAGATTTATTTAGTATTTACTAGCTAGGATGCCAAGCTAGAACCAAGGATAGGCCCATGTAGAACTAGCTAGGGTGCCAAGCTAGAACCAAGGTTGGGCCCATGTAGAACTAGCTAGGGTGCCAAGCTAGAACCAAGGTTGGGCCCATGTAGAACTAGCTAGGGTGCCAAGCTAGAACCAAGGTTGGGCCCATGTAGAACTAGCTAGGGTGCCAAGCTAGAACCAAGGTTGGGCCCATGAGCACTTCTAGACTGTCCCCAGCTGGTTATCCAAGCTAGTCCCTAGCCAGTTGCCTAGCTTATGCCAAGATTGATTCTAGCTAGGCTTGCTGTCTGGGTATATATGGTAATGAGTTAGTGTGTCCATTGTGTAAGGAATCTAATGAGGACGAGCTTCATTTTGTTCTGACATGTTCTGTTCTGACTGATCTTCGTGTGAAGTATATTCCAGCAAAATTCTATATGAATCCATGTTTATTTCGATTTTGTCTACTTATGTCGTCGAAAGATGAAAGAATAGTACGTAAATTAGCATTGTATTTGCATAAAGCCTTTCAGTTAAGGCAAATTCTTCTTTCGTGATTTGTAGTGGATAACAAATGCTTTAATGGACTATGAATTCTGCTTGAAATTGCATGATGATACATGTGAAACATTGTTACCGCCCCTCGTTCATATGGGGCTTTGGCCTTATTGAATAAATTATCTGAATCTGAATCTGAATCTCTCTCTCTCTCTCTCACTCTCTCTCTCTCTCTCTCTCTCTCTCTCTCTCTCTCTCTCTCTCTCTCTCTCTCTCTCTCTCTCCTCGTCTAATATCACACAATTTGTGAAAAGACGTAAAAATGAAAGTACTACTACACACAGACACGGACACATACACACATACACGCGCGTGCGCGCGCGCGCATACACACGCAGAGTAGCATTTATAGTAGTTAACTCATCATTTTGCTTGACGCTTTCCCATAGATTTCAGGTACTGCTCTAAATCTTAAGCTTCAAACTGTAAACGTTCATCAGCATCCGGTGTACAACTTCCTCTCTGCGTGCTTGTAACAATCCACAGAAAGGATGAACACGAGCTTGGCACACTTATGTCACATTCCCATCGAGAGTAAAAAAAAAAAAAGAAAAAAAAAAAAAGACATGCACACAAGGGAAAAACGGGTAGACACATAGCATCTCCCTACACGATGGGTTCTCTATGGGAAGACAAGCCCTTAAGTCTCATGGTGACAGCTGCAAAGATCATGAAGTTCTACTACAATAAAAACGCATGGTGTCAGTGTTAGCCCGCCAAGCACTGCCCATCATTTTTCATTGTACCTGTGTATAGCTCACAGGATATCGAAAGGTGAGGCTGCTTCCTCTCCCCTTCACCCCCTCCCCTCCCCCATCCTGAAAGAAGGACTGACTCTTGCAGGAAAATTTAAAAAAAACAAAAAAAAAAACCGCAAGCAGGAAGATGCAGATAAAGTAGAAACATGTAGCAGAGAAGGAGAAAAGAAGAGTGCGCAGAGTGACTGCACATCTACAGACTGGATCGTCTTTCTTATCCATACAGAGAGGTTGGACAGAATGCGCAGAGATCGAAGACCTGGCAACTGTTGCTACATGTTAGCTAAGAAAGCTTCGTTTCGTGGCGACATTTGACCACTCGGTCATAATCTCAGTCTTCTGCTTCGTGGATCGAAAAACACCTAAGTACAAACAATATTTTCAAGGTGGAAAACAGACTATGGTAAAAGAAACAGAAATGACGCCCGGTGGTAGAATTAAATAGGAGAGCGGGAGAGGCGAGACTGTGGACGAGAACAGAGAGAGAGAGAGAGAGAGAGAGAGAGAGAGAGAGAGAGAGAGAGAGAGAGAGAGAGAGAGAGAAGAGAGAGAGAGAGAGACAGACAGACAGACAGACAGACAGAGAGACGAGAGACAGACAGACGGACAGACACGGACAGACAGACAGACAAAAACAGAAACACAACAGACGCACACAGAACAGACAGACACAGAGACAGAGACAGAGAGAGACAGACAGACCGAGAGAGATAGAGAGAGAGAAGGAGGGAGGGAGGGAGACACAAACAGGCAGAGAGACAAGCGGCCACACAGACAGAGACAGAGAGAGACAGAGACAGCCAAATACCAAAGAGAGGGGGGGGACAGACTGACAAAGACAGACAGACAGAAAGACAGACAGACAGACAACAAACAAACAGACAGGGGTAGAGAGGTGAGGGGAATGCGGGGGATCAGAAATACAACCAACCATGTCTTAATTGAGGCCCGTAATTACGCAGGGAAGGTCAAAGGTGGCACAAAGAAGAAACAGGAAATCGAAAAGAAAACCTGCAGAAAGTAGAAATGATAAGGAACAAATAAAACGTTAAGAGAACATTGTCGTGTGTTTAGGAGGGCAGATGCTCTATGTAGTCAATGATTGTAAGTGCTCAATCTTGTTGAGATTAGTAATCATAATTATCTCTCATTCTTGAATCTCCTTCGCTAAGTCATTTTTCTTTTTTTTTCTTTCTTTCTTTCTTTTTTTTCTTTTCCCCCTTTTCTTTCTTTCTTTCTTTCTTTCTGTATGTATGTATGTATGTATGTATGTATGTATGTATGCATGTATGCATGTATGCATGTACGCATTTGAACTATTCATACATACATACATGAGGATGGAATAGTTCAAATGCGCTACAGTAATTCTAAACAATTTATACAATGGACAAGGATACGCACCATTTTCAGCAGCTGCAACAACAAGGGAGAATCATCCGGGTTGCAATTCCGGATGCGGCAATGACCCACTCCATAGGACACCTCACCAACACCAATGTCAATGACCAAATAACCAGGTTCATCAGCAAGGGACGTCTACAGCTGCTGGAGACCAATGCAGTGAACAACATCTACTATCCTGATACTTACCGGAGAGAGTGTGCTTTGTGCGGGTTTCGTTCCGACACAAATTCCCATGCCTTGAATGGATGTCGTCAACTGAGGGGCCTCTACACACAAAGACACGACAGATGCGTTGAGATCATCAGAAAGGAGCTACAGAAATGCATTGCGACGGATTTTGTGGATGTGTTTTCAAAATAGGCCTGTCTCTATAAACGGTGTTGAAGATCTGCCAAGGCTGAAACCTGATCTATGCTTCATCGACCATCGAAACTCGGTGGCATTCGTCATCGAGGTTTCAAACCCATTTGACGCATTCATACAAACATGCTATGAGGGCAAATTTCAAAAGTACATGCCTCTTTGCTATGCTCCTAGTGATGCCGGATTTAGCACGAAAGTGGTTGTTCTTGTAATAGGTTCACTAGGCATAGTTCATAAAAGAGTGGTTTCAGGACTTTCAATGT
>JADBJO010004184.1:92500-95000 GCA_016801955.1 Conus betulinus | reverse complement strand
GAGAGAGAGAGAGAGAGAGACAGACAGACAGACAGACGGACGGACAGACAGACAAATAGGCACACAGACAGACTTACAGCTTGAGACAGACATCTCTCCTGGATGTCATGTACTTAAAGCCTTAGATGCCAATGCGAGAGAGAGAGAGAGAGAGAGAGAGAGAGAGAGAGAGAGAGAGAGAGAGAGAGAGAGAGAGAGAGAGAGAGAATATCATGGTAACGCTGTGGAGATAATGAATGATAAAAATGTAGGGATCACCGTTACTCCATAAAGCACTCTCCATCGTTACTATTCTATTTTTCATGCTATTGCAATCTTCTGGCGAGTGATGATGAAGTTGAATGACGTCATACAGGAATGAGTTTATAAAGTCTTTGACGTCAGGTAGTTTTCCTTTCTGCTAGTTTTCTTTTTCTTTCGTGCCTGCATTTTGATATTAATTCTGTTTTTTTTTTTTGTTCAATGCATCTTTCTTATGCAAGGCTATTTGAAGCTTTTCTTCTATGCATAGATTGCATTGTCCACTCTCTCTTCTATCAGTGTTGGACTTTTCTCAGGATCTCCCATGTGATGGAGTGGTCAAATGGTCTTTCTTTTAACTACCCGACGTCAAAGACTTTATAAACTCATTCCTGTATGACGTCATTCAACTTCATCATCACTCGCCAGAAGATTGCAATAGCATGAAACCGACGGTAGCGAGACTCAGGGTGAAAAACTTGTTTTAATATTCATAGCCCTACCCCAAGTGGTATTGAGCACTCTTACAGATCGGATATTTCTTCACTGTGATTTATTATTGGTTCCCTTACTGGTTGAGCACTGTTTTTATCACGATTCTGTGCCAAGAGTTTCACCGAGCACAAGATGGAAATTTTCAACATGAACTATTCTGGAATGAACATCCCAACACCAACAAAAAGTCAGTACTTAAAATGCCTTATTGAGAAAATCGAAAGCGTGATCAAACGTATGAGATGGAAAGCTCTCTTCTTCCTCAGGAAAAAAAGTTGATAGTGAAGACAGCACTAGCGAGAGTGACAATAATGAACAAGGTGAAAAGAACTTCGGACTCAAGTCTAAACGAACGCCACCAGTGATCAATGAGCTGGTAAGCTTTGAAAAAGACATGATGAACATAGTTGATGAAATCCAATTCAGAAAGGTAAGCAACACCTTCCAAACAGAACTCAGACAAGATATCAAAAAAATAAATAGTTCAAACAAAATTCTAGTCCATGCAGACAAAACAAGAAATATATATGCACTGGAGCCAAAAGAATATGAGAAGTTGCTGACAAACAGCATCACCCAGAAGTATAGGAAGGTGGATAAGGTGGTGTCAAATGAGATCAGCAGTGAATTCCAAGTGATCGCTGAAAAACTCAAGATTAGTGAAAGAATTGAGAAAACACCTCAAAGAACCGCATTCATAACCCTGAAGGACCATAAGGACAATTTTAAGAACAACCCTAAAACAAGATTGATCAACCCCACCAAGTCAGAACTGGGTAAAGTAAGCAAAAAAAAATGCTGGATAGGATCAATGCAGAGATACGAACAGCAACAGCAACAAACCAGTGGACAAGTACAAACGATGTAATTCATGGGTTGAAAAACTGAAAAAAAAACACTCCTTGTCATTCCTCGTATTTGATATTGTGGAATTTTACCCATCTATAACACAGGAGCTGCTATGCGATGTATAAACTGGGCAAAATCATTCACGAACATTTCAAACATAGAATGCAAAACCATCATGCACGCAAGACGCACACTACTTTTTGACCACCAAAGCAATGCATGGGTGAAAAGAGAAGCCAAAAGAGAATTTGACGTTTCCATGGGTGCATATGATGGCGGGAAAATCTGTGAACTGGTGGGCCTGTATGCCTTAGAACAGCTAAAGAAGAAAATAAACGCAAACAGCATCGGCCTGTACAGGGATGACGGCTTGGCGGCTATAACAGGAACAGCCAGAGAAGCTGACAAAACAAGGAAAGATTTAATCAGAGTCTTCAAAGAGCTAGGACTCAAAATCACAGTGCAGACCAACCTGAAGGTAGTGGACTATCTTGACATAACTTTAGACCTAAATAAAGAAACATATGAGCCATACAGAAAACCAAATGACAAACCCCTGTACATAAATGTGAAGTCAAACCACCCACCACAAATTATTGCACATATACCAAATGCAGTCGAGAAACGATTGTCAACACTGTCAGCAAATGAAAACGTGTTTGAAAAAGCAGCACCCATGTACAATGAAGCCCTCAAAAACAGTGGCTACAGCAAAAAAGTCACCTACTCAAAACTACAACGCATCAACAGAAAGATCAAAAGAAAAGAAGGAATAGATCAAGAAATGTTATCTGGTTTAACCCACCATTCAGTGCCAACGTAAAGACGAATGTTGGACGAAAATTCCTATCTCTCATCGACAAACACTTCCCACCACAAAGCAAACTTCACAACATCTTCAACAGAGAAATACGCT
>JADBJO010004184.1:75000-77500 GCA_016801955.1 Conus betulinus | reverse complement strand
TCGGCGGGTTTCATCTTGTTATAATCACGTTCTTAAACGTAACATTTTTTCTCTCTCTTTTTTTTGTGTGAGAATTTACTCTCTCATTTCATCTCAAAAATATTTTCAATACACATGTAAGACTCATTTCAGAAAACACACACACATTTAGTTAATCATGCAAAGTTTTTGCCATCAATGTTCATTTTCTCGATAAACATTAAATATTGCTTAAACAATTAACAGTGAGTGCTGACCGTAGTAGGGAGATGAGGTACGTACATTGAGAACAAAACAGACACAAACAGAGACGAGAGAGAGAGAGAGAGAGAGAGAGAGAGAGAGAGAGAGAGAGAGAGAGAGAGAGAGAGAGAGGGGGAGGGGGAGAGAAGAAAGAGAGTGAGCGAGTACCACCATTTAACGAAAGAAATTATAGTAAAATGGCTTTATACGGAAGCCAGTGTTTGTCGAAAAGACTTAGGTTTGAATTGACACTAGCAATATACTTCTCCAAAGAGTATCGATTAAGTAGACTTCTTCTGAAGTTACAGAAAACTGGATTAACATTTTGTAATTTGGATTTATAAATGAAGAATTTGGCATACAGTATTAAAAAGTCCATCACACAGTCAGTCTGTATACCGTCTGGTCTGTACTCCAAACAATACTAGGTTCTTATCAATCTTAACATTATGGCAGTGCTCAAGCTTATCCATGATATTTTGCTGAAACTTCAACCAAAATGCCCGTACAATGTCACAATCGAAAATCATATGTTCTATGTCCTGTGGTCTTTGGTCACAGAAATTACAGTTTGGTGTGTTAACAATTTTACACTGATATAGGTACTTCTGTGATGGCAGAATTCTGTGCAATAGTCGGAATTGAAACCAGCGTAGCTGCACATCATTAGTAGTTCTAAAACAGTGTAAAAATATAGCATTCCAGTTTAAATTTCGAAACGAGTTGCTCCATTTCAAAACCGCGGCTGGAACAGCTCCGCTGCCAACAAGTACAGTCTGAATAAATTTACTGCCTTTCCTGATAGAAAACCATGATTTGGTTTCAAGAAAAATAAAGGTATTTATAAGTTCTACTTGTAATTTATTTTGGTATCCTTTGATTGCGTTCAGGATTCCATTGTAAGACAAAAAAATTGTTTTTCTTATGGTAGGGTATTTTGTTTTAAATTCATGATATGACATGTACTGCCTGCTTCACTAACGAGTTGTCTGACGAAGTAGATGTTATTTTCACACCATTCTTTTACAAATATAGGTTTTTCACCCCCTCAGAATGTCTTTATTGAAGTGAATGCATTCAGCCATAAATTCGTCAATATTTCTAGGACGACACACTCTACAAACTCTCCCCATAGTGCCTGAACACGTCATTCCAGAAAGGATTCTTAACAGACTTCGTTAACGTTTTGATATAATCTGCCCCTAAGACTTTAATATTTTCCATTTCAGGGTACATATCAAAGAGAAAGTCTTTAAGCTTGGAGTCACCCTCGGACTGTATTTTACAAAGCCAGCTTAATTTCATAGCACCAATGAAAGCTCTGATATCAATCATGCGCAGTCCACCACAGACGTATGAGCTACATGCAACTGGTTTCCTAATTTTTACTATTTTTACCATTCCATAAGAATGTAAACAACTCTTTCTCTAGTTCTGATATAAAAATATCTGGTGGATCTGGTAGATTTTAACAAATACGTTATTTTGGACAGGACAAGAGTTTTCACTACTGTTATCTTTCCCTAGTGGTGTTAGCTGTCTTTTTTTCCAATGTGATAAAATCCTTTTCATTTGAATTAACTTGTCATCATAGTTAATGGCGCTAATGGACTTTGTATCAACTGAAAATTTAATGCCAAGTATCTTGAAGATACCCGGGTCCCAAATGAAGTTTTTGTCACGCATAAACCTTAAATTGCAGTTTTTTCTGCTGCTACCTATCCAAATGATCTGAGTTTTATCAAAGTTCATGTTTAGTCCTGACATTTCAGCAAACTGTGTCAGCACGGCAATGGCTTCATTAAATGAATTTTCGCTGCGCCGTCCAAACACAAAGCAGTGTCATCTGCAAATTGTGACAATAAGCTTTCCCTATTTTTAATTTTTATGCCCTTGATTAAATCGTTGTGTCTTATCCTTAGTGATAGTATCTCTCTGCACAAAGGAGGTAAAGATATGGGGATGACGGATCACCTTGCCGAACACCACGTTCTATTACAAACCAGCTAGAGTATTGACCGTTGACAGAAACACAAGTATTAATGTGTGAGTAGTAAAAAGTCTTGACCCAGTGAATCATATCTGGGCCAAAGTTGAAAAAATCCAAGCATTTGTGCAAAAACGACCATGAAATACTGTCGAAGGCTTTCTCAAAGTCTATTGACAGAAACATACCTGGGATGTTTTTCTATCAGCATATACTAAGGTATCATATAATATGCGAATATTCTCACCGATGTAACGACCTTTCAAGAAGCCCGTCTGACTTTCATGGATA
>JADBJO010004184.1:60000-62500 GCA_016801955.1 Conus betulinus | reverse complement strand
CCTGTAATGGTTTTCCTTCTTTATGGAATATCTCAGAAAGTACTCGGCCGATCTTTCTGAAAATTTGTAGGTATGTTTATTTTGGGTCACGAATAATGCCCGATGTTTTAGTTTACCGTTACAGCCGTTACTAACGGCTGTAACGGCCTGTGATGGTTTTTCTTCTTTACGGAATATCTCAGAAAGAACATGACCGATCTTTGTGAAAATTAGCAGGTATGTTCACTATGGGTCACGAATAATGCCCAATGTTTATTTTACCGTTATAGCCGTTACCAACGGCCTATAACGGTTTTTTCTTCTTCATGGAATATCTCAGAAAGTACGTAGCTGATCTTTCTGAAAATTAGCAGGTATGTTCATTATGGGTCACGGATGATACCCGAGTTTTTAGTTTGCCGTTATAGCCGTTACTAACGGCTGTAACGGCCTGTAACGGTTTTTCTTCTTTATGGAATATCCCCGAAAAAGTACTTGGCAGATCTTTGTGAAAATTAGCAGGTATGTTCACTATGGATTACAGATGATGACCGATGTTTTAGCTCACTGTTATAGCTGTAACTAACGGCTATAAGGCCCCATAACAGTTCTTCTTCTTTATGGAATATCTAAGAAAGCACTTTGTCCATCTTTCTGAAAATATGTAGGTATGTTCATTATGGGTCATGGATGATACCCGATGTTTTAGTTTACCCCGTTTTAGCCGTTACTACCGGATGTAAACGGCCTGTAACGGTTTTTCCTTCTTTATGGAATATCTCCGAAAGTACTTGGCCGATCTTTCTGAAAATTAGCAAATATGTTCATTATGGGTCACAGATGATGCACGATGTTTTACTTTACCGTTATATCCGTTACTAAAGGCTGTAACGGCCTGTAACGTTTTTCTTCTTCATGGAATATCTCAGATGCGCTTGACTGATCTTTCTGAAAATTAGCAATGTGTGTGTGTGTGTGTGTGTGTGTGTGTGTGTGTGTGTGTGTGTGTGTGTGTGTGTGTGTGTGTGTGTGTGTGTGTGTGTGTGTGTGTGTGTGTGTGTGTGTGTGTGTGTGTGTGTGTGTGTGTGTGTGTGTGTGTGTGTGTGTGTGTGTGTGTGTGTGTTGTGTGTGTGAGTGTGTGTGTGTGTGTGTGTGTGTGTGTGTGTGTGTGTGTGTGTGTGTGTGTGTGGTGATTGTGATCTTTCTAAACGGCGGTTTGATTTGAATTCGTACCTGAGAGCAGGAACCCTCTTTACTCAGTTCACATGCTATCAACATATCATCTTCTGAAGAAGTTTGAATTAAACGGACGCAGGCTGCACGAACGACTCCAACAACAGAGGGACACAGACAAAATCATGGCCGGTTTTTTTTTTTTTTTTTTTTTTTTTTTTTTTTTTTTTTTTTTTTTTTTTTTTTGTAGGGGCAGTCACTGGGCGAAATAAATAAGCCAACGAATAAGTAACCAAACAAATAAATTAATGAAGAATTCAAGAACGGTGTGCTGAAAAGGCTGCTTACGAAGTCGACCACACATCTTCAACATTTATTTCGGTAACACCTCATCAATTCCGAAACTGCAAGTCCTTTCCCTCGACACTCTTCGTCCCCCTCCCTCAACAATCCCACCCTGTCCACCCATACTCCTCCCTCTCCTCCTTCCATACCCCACACCGCTCATCCCCGTCACACCCCCACTCCCCTCCCGCCCCCTCTCATGTGTTTCCAGACTAATTTCCGGAATGGAGTACTCCCAGAGATTTACCTCCCACCCCTCTAATTCAGTTCCTGCCCTTGTCCCATTCCACTGTCACAGACCCTCCCTCCTCCCTCTCTCCCCCGGCCTCACCCCCATCGCCGCCCCGAGAGCCAAATCTGTGGTCATCTCAGAGCCTCATGGTGTTCAACGGGATTTGTAGGTAGAGAAGACAATCAGCGAACTGACGTACCGGGAACGGACGTGTTGGGGAAAAGAGATGAGTGAGTACAATGAGGATGTCTTGCCCTAATGTCCCTGACGGTGGACAGGGCAGGTCATTGCACTGAGGGTTTACAGAGGACAGGGCAGGTCATTGCACTGTGGGTTTACAGAGGACAAGGCAGGTCATTGCACTGAGGGTTTACGGAGGAGGACAAGGCAGGTCACTGCACTGAGGGTTTACAGAGGACAGGGCAGGTCACTGCACTGAGGGTTTACAGAGGACAAGACAGGTCATTGCACTGAGGGTTTACAGAGGACAAGACAGGTCATTGCACTGAGGGTTTACAGAGGACAAGACAGGTCATTGCACTGAGGGTTTACAGAGGACAAGACAGGTCATTGACTGAGGGTTTACAGAGGACAGGGCAGGTCATTGCACTGAGGGTTTACAGAGGGCAGGTCAGGTCATTGTACTGAAGGTTTACAGAGGACAAGGCAGGTCATCGCACTGAGGGTTTACAGAGGACAAGGCAGGTCACAGCACTGAGGGTTTACAGAGGACAAGGCAGGTCATCGCACTGAGGGTTTACAGAGGATAAG
>JADBJO010004184.1:50000-55000 GCA_016801955.1 Conus betulinus | reverse complement strand
GTCACGTTGGAGCAAACCGGTAAATTTTAACCTTTGATTGTGAGGCGAACATGGGAAGATAAGTGGTTTCACGTTCTTCGCTTTCACTGTCCTCAATGGTATTTGTTTCTGCCTGAAGAAGACCCAAGAGGTCCAAATGCGGTAACTAAAACCTTCTCTTTCTAAATTTTGCTTCGTTTTCCGCCCTCAGTCACTCCGCTTTGGAAGCAATTATTGTCTTCCGTATGGAGCTTAGTAAGTGGTGTCCTGTGTATAGAATATCAGAGTGGACCACCTCTGGACACCACCGAAGTGACTCAGGGGCAGTGCAGTGTTTCCTTCGATGGGTTGCCTCTTGACGACTGGACATTGACTGCTCCCTGTGGATTGTCGGTGCCGGGGCTGTGGCAGGTCGGGCCGGGCTGTGGCTGTGGACAGGGGGTCAGTATGAGCGGTACGGGTGCAACGCCACTGAAGTGGCACAGAAGATGGGACAGAAAAAAACAACATTTATTTTGATCGTGCACATGTAACAAATTTGAGACAAGTATGCATCTGATTGTATTCATCTTGGCATCTGCAATGGAGAGAGAGAGAGAGAGAGAGAGAGAGAGAGAGAGAGAGAGAGAGAGAGAGAGAGAGAGAGAGAGAGGAAGACAGAGACAGAGAGAAAGGCAGTTAGGGAGAGATGCATTCATGAGCGACTGTTTGAGCTGAGGGAGGGAGTCAGGAAAATAAAACGAAAATGGAATTAACCATCTCTCTCTCTCTCTCTCCCCTTTTTTTCTCTCTCGGTTTCACTTTCTCTCTCTCGTGTGCTCTCTCTCTTTCTCTCTCTCTCTCTATTTCGCTTTCACTCTCTCTCTCTCTTTTTTTCTCTCTCATTAACTCTCATTCTCCCCCCCCCCCCCCCCCCCCCTCTCTATCTGTCTGTCTATCCGTCTCTCTCTGTCTGTCTCTCTCTCTTTCACTCTCTCTCTCTTTCGCTCACTCATTATCTCTTATTCTCTCTCTCTCTCTCTCTCTCTCTCTCTCTCTCTCTCTCTCTCTCTCTCTCTGTGGGTAACAGGCCTCTAGATCACTGTGTTGACAGAATCAGACTGATACAACAGAGCTGAGCCCTGAAGTCTGACCGACGACTTTCAGTGCTCCCCGCCTCCGTCCCCTTCCTCCCTCCACCCCGTGACTGATGACTGCTGTCAGGTGCAGCTGGGCTTTAGACTGGGTTCCTTGGATGAAAGAGTTTACCATCACCGTTGATCCTTCCCCACCGTGTGTATGCCTCTACGTACGTGTGTGTGTGTGTGTGTGTGTGTGTGTGTGTGTGTGTGTGTGTGTGTGTGTGTACCTCTATGTATATCCATATATCTGTTATTGTTCCAATTTACAAGCTTGTGCCAGCAGAGCTGCAGACTAATAGTTTTTCCCCGAATCTCCCTTTTTTTCCGTACCACAGTTTCCGCTGTCTTTCAGACCTACACCTCTATGTCAATATGTCTGCAAATTGAAATAAAACATTCCAGTGCACACTAGATTCCTGGAACCACTCCCTCGGAGTTTGAGCAGTCCATAGCATTTTGGGGAGTGAAACTTATGTGCGAGCTGTCAGGTGTTTTTTTTTTTTTTTTTTTTTTTTGCTCCTCTACGGCTTTTTTCAGTTGCTCTTCCCAAAATAAGTCAGAGCTGTTCCAGTCAGAAATCCTGCGGGAATGTCTTCTTTGTGAAGAACAAGAAGTCAGAGCTGTTCCAAATGGAAATCCCGCGAGACTGTCATCTTTGTGAAGGCAAGAATGCAGGTGTGAGGCCGTTGAATGCTCGCGGAAGGCGGGAGGACAAAGGACAGGAAAAGGTCAGAGGGCCGGATACAACTGGGTGCAAGGTGGAGACAAGTTGTGGGGATGGTGGACGGTTTCGATGTATGTGTCTGCGCACGTGTGTGCGCACGTGCGTGCGTGTGTGTGTGTGTGTGTGTGTGTGTGTGTGTGTGTGTGTGTGTGTGTGTGTGTGTGTGTGTGTGTGTGTGTGTGTGTGTGCGTGCGTGCGTGCGTGCGTGCGTGTGTGTGTGTGTGTGTGTGTGTGTGTGTGTGTGTGTGTGTGTGTGTACTTTCCTGATCTATAAAAACATCTTATTACTAGTTGGATATACACCAGTTTTTTTTTCTTTGCAAAATCCACCTTCTTTTTGCCAAAAATCTCTGTACTCCTTTTTTTTATAACAGTTGCAAACATTTCAAAATAGACATTCTGAAAAAAAAATCTCGATCTATTAACCAGATATTCATCAAAAAGAAATCAACAGGACAGCGTAGTACTCTTTCCATCATGTATGACATGCTGACACTGCCAAAATGTGAAGCTGTCTGAAAAAGACTGCAGGCTCGCTTTATTGGTATCTCTCTCTCTCTCTCTCTCTCTCTCTCTCTCTCTCTCTCTCTCTCTCTCTCTCTCTCTCTCACACACTCTCACACACACACACACACTCACACACACACACACACACACACACACACACACACACACACATCAGGGAAAACTAGGTCCTTACATCATTCAATCCTGACACAACAGAGCTCAGGCATAGTGACTAACAGTGGCAGCCACCATCTGTGACACAGGACTGCTGTTAGCAGCAGCTGGAATGTTCACCTGATTCAGCTAGTGACAGCTTGCATCGCTAGAGTCATCTCTCTCTCTCTCTCTCTCTCTCTCTCTCTCTCTCTCTCTCTGACACTGCCCCACTTCTTTACTCCATAGGCGTTTGTTTGTTTGTTTGCACGCCATCCGCTCTGTCTATCTGTCTGTTTCTGGCTCCCACTGATAATGTAAATTTCAGATAATAGACAGGCAGATAGAAATAGACACATACATACATACATACATATAATACTGGCAAAAAGTTAAGGGCCACCTGTCATTTTGACGTTAGTGTCTGAGTGTGTAAATAATAGGTTTGAAAACGAAGTCACAATGACCCCAACTTGGTTAGACATATTGAACAGATGTTCCTTAACAGATCACAACACCTAAAACCCCACTGCAGTACAAGGTGGAGCGCAGCTGCACGTGCGGAAACCACGTAAAACCGTAAAACGGGTGCCTGTGGGAGCAGATGAGTTTGGAAAAAAGGGCGAAATGCTCGTGGTCAATCATGATGCACGTGCATAGCACCTCGTTCATGAGTACAGATCAGACGCCGTTGGCCACAAATCTGTAAACAGAACGGTCGTCTACGCCAGCCCAAAAAGCATGGCACAAAGGCAAAGACTGGACCCTGCCGATCGTGGACGTGCCTTAGCGTTGATTGACGAAGGGATTTCTGGCCGCGCGAGGTGGCTAGGCGTCTGAACGTGTCCCATTCCACCATCCAACGTCTTGTAGAGAGGTTTCAGGCCACTGGCAGCGTGCAGGATCGGCCATGATCAGGCCGTCCTCGGTGTACCGACAGACATACTGACCGATTCCTTCTGCTGTCTGCCCTATGCAATCGGACTGTCACCTCATCCACCTTAAGGCGTGAGCTCCTGCAAGCTGAAAATGTCAATGTCAGTAGAAGGACAGTTTGTAACCGTTTGCACGAGTTCGGGCTGTCATCCCGGAGACCAACAGTCCGAGTACCACTTACTCCAGCTCACCGCAGAGCACAGGCAGACTGGTGTCGTCATCACGTTCGCTGGACGAGGCAGCAATGGTCTCGAGTGCTGTTCACAGATGAGTCCCGCTTCACCTTGGCATTCAATGACGGCAGGACGCAAGTGTGGCAAAGGCCAGGAGAACGTTTTGCTGACGCCACAGTTCGTGAGGTGGATCGTTACGGAGGGGGTTCTGTGATGGTCTGGGGTGGCTTCAGTCGTCAAGACAGAACTCCCCTGTACGTCATTTAAGGCATGCTGACAGGGGTGCGGTACCGTGATGAGATTGTGAGGCCCCTGATCCAGTCTGCCCTTCAGGCCATGGGTAACGCTGCTGTTTTCCAAGACGACAACGCCCGTCCACACCGAGCCCGTGTAGTGGACGATCATCTGCAGCAAGAGGGGATCATCCGGATGCAGTGGCCATCTTGCTCACCCGATCTGGCTCCAATTGAGCACCTCTGGGATGTCCTTGGATGGTGGGTAGCCCACAACCACCCCCCCACTTGTTGACGTGGCCCAGCTCACTCTCTTTCTGCAGCAGGAGTGGCAGGCCATACTGCGGGACACTCTTCGGACCCAGGTGGACTCCATGCGTCGGCGTTGTGCCACTTGCCTGGCGGCAAACGGTGGCTACACTCGGTACTGAATGGTGCAGTTTTTCAGTTGTGACGGCTATGTGACGATCCTGAGGAAGGGTGATTGGACATTATAGCCCCCTGTCCGCGTTTGATTTGTTGATTTCGTGCAATGGTCCAATGAATTGTTCTTGAATAAATTTGGAAGATTTTGCGTCCATTCTTCTTAACATTGGCTGTAGAGTTTTGGTCTGGGAGACAGCATTGGCAATGGTCCTGTACTTTTTGCCAGTAGTATACATACATGCATACATCCATACAAAGATACATACATACATACATACATGTATACATACAAGCATACATAGATACATACATACATATGGAGACAGAGATAGATAGATAGATAGAGAGAGAGAGAGAGAGAGAGAGAAAAAGTATCAAAAATATACATACAGTATTGATAAACATATTAGACCTGCTCATGTAATATATAAACAGAAGAATCCACGACATTCTGGCGAATTAATTTGAGGCTATTTATTCATTTACCCATTTATTTATTATTCATATATTTATGTGTTTAATTATTTATTATCTATTTCACGTGTTATTCATTTATTTGTGTGTTCATTTATTCATGTATTTATTAATTTATCTGTTTTGTATTTATCGATTTACGTTGTTTTGTTTGCCATTTGGATGCTTGGATAAGTAGAGTGGATTGGGATTGACTATTTTCAGCAGTGTTTTGTAAACGAATAGTGGATTGTGTTTTTTTTGTGAGCTTGTTCTTCGCAAACTACCACATAGT
>JADBJO010004184.1:35000-37500 GCA_016801955.1 Conus betulinus | reverse complement strand
AAAAAGATAAAATGAATACAATGCATGAGTGCCTAATGGTGTTTTTTTTTTTTTTCTTTTTTAGTCCTTTAGTCAACAGTTCCATTTACCCTCCTCCACCCCCCCACCCCTAACCACACGCAAACACACACACACACACACACACACACACACACACACACACGCGCACGCGCGCGCGCGCACGCGCGCGCGAGCGTGCAAGCGAGCGTGCAAGCTCGCACGCACGCGCGCGCATACACACACACACACACACACATGCACGCACGTGTATGCACATGCACGCATCATTACCACCTTGGGTTCTGTCACTAAACCACAGACCAAGGGGGTGAGGAAAAAAGTATTTCTTGCTACCAAAAGCAGCAAAATGTTAAGAACAGGAAAACTGCATTAAGTCAACTGCATTAAGTCCACGCCAACTCTACATGAAACGATCAAAGCCATTCCACCAATACAAACTGTTCTCAGTAATCTGACAATATCACACAAGTCTGACAGTTCTCACAACGACCGGAGTTTGCCGGTATTTTACAGCAGAGGGACGTCAACAGGAAAAAGCGCTGGATGCAAGGATGGTGAGTTTTCTGTAGGCTCTCCGTAACACTCGGTAAAAAACAACAAAAAAGTGTCTTTATTTCACCATTAGCTTTCCGTCGTTTCTGTTCTTCCTGGCATAGTCCCCCTGCCTCTCTCACCGCTAGGTTTAATGAAACGTCCTCCCCACTCTCTCAATCTTGAACCAGTCTCTCTTTCTACGCATAGGTTTTTTCGTTAGCCATAAAAAAAACAATTTTCATTTGCCCAGCCAGCCATCTAACCCTGGCCAAAGAATATTCCCTGGATACAAATAAGAGGCTTCATGGATGGCGAAAGAGTAGCTACTGAAAGGGCTCTGTGCGTTTTTGTTCGTTTGCCATACAGAACCTAGTAAAGTGTCTGAAAAGGCGATGGAAAGTTGGGGTTTTATCGTTTGCAGAGAGACACGTGGCAGTTTGAGGGGATTAAAAACAGTTTTAAGAAAAGGCTGATATTGTTCGTGTGGAAGGGTGGTAGTAATAACCGCATTTCCGACAGGGCTTTATTTTTTTTTCTATGGGAACTGGGGTTTCAAAGTATGCCGAGTTCTGAGAGTTTGTTGGCTAAGGAGTCTTGGTCCTCATGTGTTCGAATTACACAAATGGGGGAGGGTGAGAGAAAAAAAAAAAGGGGGAGGAGTAAGAAGAAAAATTGAGGAACAAACATGAGATGGAGAAGGGGGTGGGGGGGGGTAAAAAATAACTAAGAATCTGCAAGAAAAATATCTGTGTTTTTATCGGGTAAAAGTTTACGATGTATTCCAGAATAATATTTAGCTTGCCTCTGTTAGCCACTGTGTTTCGGAATCTGTTGTGTCTACACAGAATAACATAAATAAGTAGCTTTTCCATTATATGAAAGAGAAGACCTGGACAATTATATAGAATGGAAAAAACAAGTGCAAGATGACAATTCTTTCATCATTATAGTAATGACTTGGCAAATATTTGAAATTGAAAGAAAAAAATTGAAGATGAAATAAATATGAAAACCCCTTCACTAGCTGCATGTGAAAACTATCGCAATTTCTTGAAAACAGATCCATATATACCGCCTGCTCCGATCGCAATCCTCTTAAAACAGATCCATATATACCGCCTGCTCCGAGGCTTTTCGCCCGCTGGATCGGACTCATCAGGAAACATGGCTGATCGTGTCTTTGCTCTTGGCATCAAATAGAGACACACCACAGTCCATAACTCTGTGGTGTTCTGTCCACTAGGGTTCGAAAAAAGAATCCAACAACACCCGCCAAAGCAGCTAGCGAAAGGTAGTAGAATTAAACAAAACAAAAGTGTGGAGAGGAAAAAAGTTGCTGAAAAACTAAAAACATTACGCAAAACAGTATAAAATGTAAGGACAATCTTTGAGCCTATGCTTGAGGATCCATTTAAGGATGCAAGGGAGATCAAAAGATATGGAACAGTCTGAGTGGTCAGCTCTGCTGTTCAATAACCCAAGCAAAAGAAGAGAAGAAGAAAAGAAGAAGACGAACGAAGAAATCGTGAAGAAGAAGAACATCAAAGAAAGAAGAAGAAGAAAGAAAGAAAGAAAGAAGAAAGAAAGAAGAAAGAAAGAAAAACAAAATGTCAAAAAGCATTGCACATTTTCCATCGAACGCGAAGAAAGAGAAAGCATTGGTTTCCGAAAGGACAAATCGCCTATTCTTCAAGGAACACTAATACGTTCTTGTGATATAAATGCTGAAATTTCTATTGACTATATCCGATTACATCATCGGTCCTGGGAGAACATCATGCCCACTATTATGTCCTGCGAACTATATTGTGACGATCCAGTGCTCCAGTGCTCTTAAAGTGTTCTGGTTTCCCTGTTTGATCTTTGGTTGAAGAGAAAATGTCAGTCCTTTATTGTCTGACACGTTGAGAGGAACGGAATGGCATTGTTCAGTAAATTTGCTCCC
>JADBJO010004184.1:17500-30000 GCA_016801955.1 Conus betulinus | reverse complement strand
GATCTTGGGAGAAAATAATTGATGTTCCGGGGAGAGAGAGAGACAGAGAGAGAGAGAGAGAGAGAGAGAGAGAGAGAGAGAGAGAGAGAGAGAGAGAGAGAGAGAGAGAGAGAGAGAACTCGTGACTTCAAAGTCAGGCCTCCAGCCTATCCACATGAGACGCGTAATATGAAATTGTTTATGCTATTGAAAAAAAACATATCTATATAGAAAAAAATTCAAAAACAGGATTCTCATTTGGGCGATAACATAAGTAACAAACTTAGGTTTATAACATTTCATTACAACTTTCCTCCCTGAAACGTAAACCGTAATGTACAAAGACAGCAATATCTCTCATTATGACAGCATTTTCATTTTGCAATAGCGTCTTCATCTGGACAGGAAAGCTATTTTAAAGTGTTTATGAATATATTTTTCTCGTAATTCTTGTAACCTGAACATTTTGAAAGAAAATGTATTTCGGTTTTCTTCTTCATTGCAAAAAGGCAGGTAGTTTTACTGCTGTCGTGTCGGTATACTTTTTATTTGTTCGAAGAGAGAGAGAGAGAGAGAGAGAGAGAGAGAGAGAGAGAGAGAGAGAGAGCCTTCTCGGCACAAATACAAATGCATATTAAAAATACAGTGGGCATAGATACAATTGCACACTGTAAACAACCAGATCATAGAAGAACAATGAGCCAAAAGGGATGGAAGAAGCATATGTCGCATCCTCCATGTTTAGGCATAGTACAAGGAAGGTATGCTTTTCGTTTGTGTGTGTGTTTGGTTGATGAGCGTGTGTGTGTGGGGGGCGGGGGGGGGGGGGGGGGGGTTTACAAGGTTAACATTTTCAATCTGAACTCTGACTGAGTTGGTTGAGGAGGGTTACACATGAAATTATGTCATTTTAAAGCAAATGTTGTTATGCCGTTTTGACTTATACAATGTATGACTGATGTGAAACATTTTGCAATGGAGGGTGAGAAGGTGGACAAATAAACGTGTTCATCAGTGGGGAAGGGACAGGGTACTTATTTCTGACAGAAAATTTGATTTTTACTGTTGATGATGATACGCTGAGCACGAAAGTGGCGGAAAGAGACAAGTTGGAAGGTTCTTCGCCATTAAGGGTCTGTGTGCAGCAGCAGTGTTGAAAATCAGAAAAGAAACGAGAATCACATAAAGTGTTAGCTTTCAGTATGGTCAATTCCTTGAGTCCTTTAAGATTTGAGTCATGATCGAAACAGTCCATGTTCCTCTTCAAACTGTGGATTCACTGAAACAGTATCAATGCCCCACAAGTATTTTTTTTTTCACCTTTTTTTTTCCGCCAGACGTGCAGTGCCTCTGGTTTTAAGTGTGAACTGCACACTGTAAAGACCAACGGCAGACTCAGTGACGGAAAATGAGGACTAACTAAAGGACATGGAAAACGATCACAGGCAGCAGGGAAGTCATAACTGAATGCGGCAATACTGTTTGCAAACTAGCGTTTGCCTCTTGCTGACAGGCTGGAACCAAGGCCCACTCGCAGTGAGTTCGGACCATGTCCAAATGATACAGAGTCTGGTGGACAGACATTCACTCCGACCTGTACAATGACCGTTTTCAGATTCAGGGTAAAGGATAAGAAACAAAACCATGCTTGGAGCTGGATCACTGCTCCGCCAGCAAGCACATTTTAAAGACAGATTTTTGTTTTCGTCGGACAAAACGTTGGAGTTAATACACTGTATGATCGAGTCCACCACAAGCAGCATTGTTGCTCTGTTGGGAACGGTTTTATTTGCAAGTGCAAATCTCCTGAGGAGTGGCCTTGCGGTCAAGAGAATGATTACACCGATTCTCTCTATCCATTACACAACCTTCTGGTTTGAAGCCCCTGCCGAATCAGTTGCAGACAGAATGGAAAAGGCATTAGCTGTCCACACTGTACACTGCTTCGCTTCATCGTGCACTGCAACAGAGAAGCCAATACGTGTTCCCTGCTGGTTTTCAGTTGAGGGAGAGATTGCAATTGGTACTGGTTTGGACTAACCCGTTCGCAATGAGCAGCTTTCCATGGATGAAAAGACATTAGTGACAGTAGGCTGGCTTCTACACTTTGATAATGGCAGAGAGAGAGAGAGAGAGAGAGAGAGAGAGAGAGAGAGAGAGAGAGAGAGAGAGCGGGGTGGGGGTGAGGGGGAGAGAAGGAGGGAGGGAGGGAGAAAGAGCAAATATACGAAAGAATACAAAGCAGTGTGCTAGATTTATTGTATTAAATGCTTTTTGTTTATCAAATGCTAAATTTATTGTATTAAAGTACTCAGTCATGATGTAATTCCACTCTAAGAAGTGGAGTTTTCCCGGAACACCTAATCAGTTTCCCATGATGGGAACAACAAACACTGACAGGTCTCTCTCCCTGGCACTGCAATATTCAGTCAACCTTTGGTCTGGTGGATCTGGTGTAATGCTCATTATCACTCCCCCTCTGAACCACACACCGGCAGGTAAAGAAGGTGCATGTGCCTAAAGTCCACGTCACCCCACCAGTCCTCCCGCAGACAAAGTCCAGACCCACCTCCCCCATTTAATGTTGCTGTAGTTTATTTGCGTTGTCGTTTGCGACACTGATGATTTTAAAGTTGAGGAGTTATTTTAGAATCAAAGGGGAGGTAAGTTTGGATATAATCCCTGGAGGATGATTTGGTGACTGGGCGAGGAATGAGTCTACACTGTGACTTGTGTCTGAAGTATGGCGAACCTGAGTGGTCTAAACAACACCGGCTTGAGGTGCTTCTAGGTGATTTGCTGGTACACAAGAACACGATACAATCTTTTGGGACGTAGAACGCCATATCATCGTGACCAGGACAACATGTAATGTCTGTATGTGCATAATGATCGACACAGGGTGGTACAGACAGGTTCGTCGTCGGCGATGAAGCACATGTGCTTGCCGACGTGTGTTTGTCGGCAGTGGCGTCAGTTCGTTCCGAAATGCAGGCTGATAGTGCTGCCTGTTACAAAACCTGCTGGGACGACAACAAGTGGCGTCCGCAGTCTCCATCCAGAGGGCGCCACCATGCCTGTCCAACAATTGTTACTATGCGCTTGTGGATACTGACAACTCTCATGAAATCACAAAGAACATAGATGTAACAGGAATTCAAAAGCAAGATAACCATGATAGCAAGGCTTAAAATGCGGGTTAATCTGGAACATAAAGAGAAAAATGATGAAACTGCTCTAATGGACTTCCATGCTGGTCTTAGACAAAGTGTCGGATATTCTTTACTTCATTACATATTCCCCTGTCAAGTAGTTCTGAAAGCTACAGAAGCTTTTTGCGTCGGTACCTGAATTATACGATTCTCAGTTATGTTGTAAGTGGTGAAACGCGACAATGTGGGGCCAGTATTTCTATGTGAGCTATATCACACTCAGCAAATTAGGGTTGGGGGCGGCAGGAACAACATCTCCCCACAATTCTACGTCTCTGATGGGTTTCGAACTCACGATATCACAAGCCATAAAACGGGATGCTAATCAATTAACCACAGCCACTGGTGCTGCTGCTTCGGATAATTCAGTTTGTTAGTCGCTATTTTTTTGTACTTCTCTTCCGTCTCTTTCTTTTTCCTCCTCCTCCTCCTCCTCCTCCTGTACTTCTTCTTCTTCTTCTTCTTCTTCTTCTTCTTCTTCTTCTTCTTCTTCTCTTCTCTCCTCCTCCTCCTCTCCTCCTCCTCCTCCTTTTCTTTTTCTTCTTCTCTCTATCACCTTCGTCCTCCTTCTTCTTCAAGGGCTTTCCAATTTTGCTGTAACGACAGCCATTTGAATAATGTAACCAGCAGAGCAGACCATGCCATGATTCCTATGAAAATCAGAATTCAAGGCACCGAATGGGTCCTCTTACTTTCCCATAACATTAATACATAATCTTATTAACTGCCTGCTTAATACTCTCCACTTTCCTGGATAGGAGAGATTTATTGAAATCCCCCGATATTAAACTTCGTTTTGCAAAGTGGCATAAATCATAATGGCCAGCCACCCTGGCACAATGGTAATGAGACAAGTCGTGACGGCCAACCACCCTGGCACAATGGCAGAGATATGTCATGACGGCCAACCACCCTGGCACAATGGCAATGAGACAAGTCGTGACGGCCAACCACCCTGGCACAATGGCAATGAGACAAGTCGTGACGGCCAACCACCCTGGCACAATGGCAATGAGACAAGTCGTGACGGCCAACCACCCTGGCACAATGGTAATGAGACAAGTCATAACGGCCAACCACCCTGGCACAATGGTAATGAGACAAATGATGACGGCCAACCACCCTGGCACAATGGCAATGAGACAAGTCGTGACGGCCAACCACCCTGGCACAATGGTAATGAGACAAGTCATGACGGCCAACCACCCTGGCACAATGGTAATGAGACAAATGATGACGGCCAACCACCCTGGCACAATGGCAATGAGACAAGTCGTGACGGCCAACCACCCTGGCACAATGGCAATGAGACAAGTCGTGACGGCCAACCACCCTGGCACAATGGCAATGAGACAAGTCGTGACGGCCAACCACCCTGGCACAATGGCAATGAGACAAGTCGTGACGGCCAACCACCCTGGCATAATGGTAATGAGACAACTCATGACGGCCAGCCAGCCACCCTGACACAACAGGGTCAAGGACATATGGTCTTGGAAGACGTGAGTATGAATATCCATTGGAGGTATACATTTCATGATTGTCAGAAACATCGTGACAGAGCTGTTCTCAAATGTTATTTCATTCTATATCCTGTCGTTCACCAGATCTGGATGATACAGACACTGAAGATGTTTATCAGTAATCTTACTGAACTATCAGTAGCGCTCTGCTCATTGAGTAGAATTTTTTTAAAATGCAACTACCCTATTCTTATTTCAGCATATACCTGTCCCAGCCCTTTGGGTAAGACCCACACGGACGGAAAGATCTATCAAATACACGCATGTCTCTGACGGGACACTCATGACCTCTAATCCGGAACTCGCGACGCTATCCAATTCACCACACCCACTGGTGCTGCTGCCTGTGATCATTCTTCCGCTTTTGGAGCTCCCCCCCCCCCTCTCTCTCCTCCTTGGTCTCTTTCTTCTGCTTTCTCCCAGTCTCCTGCTCTTCTGCCCCATCTTCAAATCCTTTCCAATTTCGCCGGAACGACACCCATTGAATAATTCAAACAGCCGAGGCAGACGAGGGCTTTTATGCCCTGGCCAACAAGATTGGGGAGGAGCACTGCACGGGTCCTCTTCAGTTCCTGTAAAACTGATATTTAGTCTTGTTAACAGTCGGCTATTGAATAATTCAAAAAGTCGGGGCAGACGAGGGCTTCTACATCCTGGCCACCAAGATTGGGGAGCACGGCAAGATCCTCTTCACTTCCTGTCTAATTGATGTTTAGTCTTGTGTGACGGTCAGCTACACCTTCCCTGGCTCTGTGAATTTCTAGTAATCCCTTGTTATTGCTATCCGTTAGCAGGTGACAAAACGCAGTGTCTATAACCAGCGATAGTGGTGTAGTGGTAAAGGCCTAGGATTGTAATGTTGGCAGTCTTTCATACGAATCCTCATAAGATGTATACATTTGTGGATTTTATCACCAGCAGCTGGTTCCTAAGAAGAGTTATTCAGTGAGATATGAACTTTTGAAAATGAGGAGACTGGCGCTACACACAGGCGAGTTTTTGTCCCCTAACTGAATTTCTTTTTTTAGAGTGTAGTCAAGCACTTGTTTGTGTATACCATAGGTGCAAGGTTATATTCGGAGAGGAATACATCGCGGTCATGTAGTCTTTGAGACCGACGTGAATCTCAATTAATATTTCTATTGGTCTGGACCTGACGAACAAAAAGACATACCACACACGCCAAATTGAGAGAGAGAGAGAGAGAGAGAGAGAGAGAGAGAGAGAGAGAGAGAGAGAGAGAGAGATTTGTTAAAGATTGGCAATATGGCCTGTTTAATGTCATCGCCAAATTTGACGAGTGTTACTAGACTAGGAGTGAGAGCACAGCAGGAAAAAAAAAGTAAATGCTACGTTCAACAAGGCCCCTTTGTGATAAACAAAGAAGAAAGATTCTGAATTATACAGATTTGTTCCAGAAAAGAAAATGCCATTGTATGCCACAGAGATTACATGAAAACAGACCCCGAGCACCTCTACCATCAATAACCCCTGTCGTTCCTTCAAATAAACAACTTTGTTTAAATTAATTTCGAAAAAGTTCATTTTGTTTCTGTCTGATATTTCAGTATATTCAATACATCTTGCAACAAACTGTACGATGAATCCGACATCTGACGACCATAAACTGGTGAGGCCCTGTTTGTCAATTAAATCTAGTTTGAAAACACTATATACAATACTTCTTCTCTTCTAGAAATTCGCACTGCCTTCGGCTACCACGACAATAAAAATCTTCTTTCTGCAAGATCCTGGGTGGGAGTACTTTGATGTTCGGACGAGAGAGAGAGAGAGAGAGAGAGAGAGAAAGAAGAGAGAGAGAGAGAGAGAGAGAGAGAGAGAGAAACATGCAAACGGGCAGACAGATAGACAGACAGACAGACGAACAGACGGGTAGACAGACAGACAGAGAAAAGAAATGCCACATCGGAAGTTCTTGGGAGAAACATTGAAGTTCTGGAGAGAGAGAGAGAGAGAGAGAGAGAGAGAGAGAGAGAGAGAGAGAGAGAGAGAGAGAGAGAGAGAGAGAGAGAGAGAGAGAGAGAGCAGGGCCTTGGATGTGGAAGAGACAGAGAACGAACGGTCGAACGAAACGATTTTTTTTTTACATAAAGAGTGGTAGTGAGATAAACGTCAATACTTCTTTCCCTTTTCCAGCCTTCTCACCACAAATGCAAATGCATACTAAGAATGGAGTAGGCGCGAACAAGTGCACACTGTAAAACAACTAAGTGGTTGAAAAAACGAAAATCCAGAAATGAAGGAAAGACGCACATTAGGCAAACTAAAAGGAAGGTACAATGTTCATGCATGTGGAGACAGGATATTCTTCCCTACTGTGGAAAATAGCAAGTGGAGTACACAAGCAACGGAAACAGATATGTTGGGTAGTTCTTCGCTGGTTTGCTGAAACAGTGCTGAAAACCATCACCAGAGGATTGGGAGTGCTATGAAGTGTTAGCTTTCAGTATGGTCCATTCCTAGGCTGCTGTGAGGATTTGTGCCATGGTTGACACAGTCCATGCTTCTCTTGTTATTGTGGATCCACTTATATAGCATCATCACCCTGCAAGTTTTTCATGTTTTCCGCCAGACGTGCATTCGCGGTGAACTGCACCACTGTAAAGACCAACTGCAGACCCAGTGAGGGAAAATGAGGACTAACAAGAACATGGAGCGAAGTCATGACTGAATGCTGCAATACTGTTTTTCAAACTAGCGTTTGTTTCTTGCTGACAGGGTGGAACCAAGGCCCACGCACACTTTTGAAAACGTTGTTTTTAACTAGTGCAGTTAGTTCGGACCATGTTTCAAATGATACTGAGCCCAGCGGACAGACATTCACTCCGACCTGTACAGTGTCGGTTTTCAGATTCGGGGGTAATGGATAATAAAACCAGGCGAGGAACTCGTTCACAGTCTGGCCAGGCAAGCACATTTTAAATACCCATTTTCGCCGTTGGGCCAAACGTTTGGAGTTGATGAATCGTTTTATCCAGTCCCCTGCACGCAGTTTGTACGAGTGAAAATCTCCTGAGGAGTGTATTTGTGGTCAGAGAATGATTACACTGATTCTCTCTGTCGATTACAACCTTTTATTTTCAGCCCCCTGCCGAATTAGTCGCGCAGAGTATGGAAATGTAGTAGATGTCCACACTGTTTACTGCATCGCTTCATCGTCCACGGCAACAGAAAAGTCAATGCTTGTTCTGTGCTTACTTTCAATGCGCACGAAATGTGAATGAACAGTTCCCCATGGATGGTGGGTCATTAGTAAGAGCAGGCTGGCTTTCACTCCATGATAAATCGCAGAGAGAGAGAGAGAGAGAGAGAGAGAGAGAGAGAGAGAGAGAGAGAGAGAGAGAGAAAATACAAAAGAATGCAAAGCAGTGTGCTCGTTTTATCTTATTAAATAGTTTCTTTTTCCATTGCTCGCTTATGATGTAATTCTACTGTAAGAAGCGGTGATTTGCCAACACATCTGATCAGTTTCCCATGATGGGATTTACAAACACTGATGCATCTCTCTGTCTCTGACGCGGCTGCTGCCGGATTATTCGGCCAACCGTTGGCCTAGTGGGCAAGGGTGTAATATTCCAACATCACCCTGCACCTGATGTAGCATGACCCATTCCGTGCAGGTTGAGAAAACTCACCACACCAGTCCTCCCACAGACTTAATTCAGACCCACCTCCCCCATTTGATGTTGCTTTAATTTATTTGCTTCGCCGTTAGCGACACTGAGGATGTGAAAGGAGGGAAGTTGTTGTGAAGGAAAGGTGGAGGTCAGTTCGGATGTACTTTTGGGTGATGATTTGGTGACTTGGCGAGGTATGAGTCTACATAGTCACTTCTATCTGGAGTGTGGCGTGCCTTTGTGTTCTATGCAATACCAGCTTGAGGTGGCGCTGAGGGATATGATGGAATACAAGAACATGATACAAACATACAAACCTGTGGGACGTAAAATATAACATCATGGTCACTACGACGACAAAACGTATGTGCATGATCGACACAGCTGGTGGTGCAGACACGTGTTGTCTTCGGCGAGGATGCATGTGGGTGTATCGACGTCTTTGTTGGAAGTGGACACCAGTTCGTTCCGAAATGCAGATGCATAGTGTTGCCGACGACAAAATGATCCAGGACGACAAAAAATCGCATCCACAGCGCTGGTCTACCATGTCCATCCAACGACAATTGCTATGCACTTGTATGTACTTATAACTCCCTAAAGTCAACAAGAGCAAAGGTATGAAAAGGAATTCCAAACCGAGGTCATCATGATAGCGAGGCTTCAGATGTTTGTAAATCTGGAACCATTAAGAGAATGTGATGAAACTGACACGATGGAGTTCCACACTGGTCTCAGGCAATGTGTTGGGGCAGCAATGTACACTTTACGTCATAACATATACCCGTGTGAACCGGGCCTGAAATCTACAGATAAATTGTTGCGTTTGTAAATGAATTACGCAATTCTCAGTTTCGTGTGAAGTAGAGAAACTGGACAATGTGGATTCCATATTTCTCTCTGAACTTATATCACGGTCAGCAGTTTGGGGTAAGGAAGACAGAACGAAACTCCCACAAACCTATGCCTCTGGTGGATTTCAAACTCACGATCTCCCGTAAAACGCGACGCTGACCAATTCACCGCAGCCAGTGATGCTGTTGCTTCTGATCGTTGCTGCTAGAGATTCTGTTTTTTTTTTTTTCTCTGCCCCCCCTCTTCTTTATCTTTTTTCTTGTCCTCTTGTTTCTGTCTCCCCTTCAGCTTCTACTTCTCCAAATTCGTTTCCAATTTCACTGCAACGACAACCATCTGAATGATGTAAACCTCAGGGGTAGACAAAGCCATGTATCCGAACTATTTCGAGCCCCTCCCACACACACACCCCCCTCTTTTCTGGACACGAGAGATTTATTGAAATCCTCTGAGACTCCAGTTCGTTTGCAAGTGAAACACATTCTGTAGGCCAGCCACCCTGGCACAATGGCAGGGTCAAGGATTGCCGCTACTAGAAGACGCGGGTATGAATACCCCTTTGAGGCATACATCCAACAATTCTTAGAGACATCATGGCAGAATTAAGTTTATTTCATCCTATGTCATAGCATGAGCCAGGCCAGAGAGATTCAGAAAGCGGAGTCGTTGATGATGAATAAATGAATAAATGTAAAGAACGCTCAGTACCGCTTTTTGCGTTGATGAAGTTTGAGTAGGCACTTCTACCATTCTTATGTGAACCTAAATACATTTAATGAACTCTCTTTGCCGCCATGTTTAGTGATAAATTTTGACAAGGTATTTTCTATCATTCTTATGTGTACCTAGATAAATTCAAAGAACTCTCAGTGCCGTTATGTTCACTAATGAAGTTTGACAATGTACTTCTATCATTCTTATTGGAATCTATACCTCACCTTCCACCTATGGGCGGGACGACGCCGACAGAATGATCTATCAATCATGTGCATGTCTCTAATAAGATCCTCACAGACTCTTAACCCGCAACTCGCAATGCTATCCAATTCACCACACCCACTGGTGCTGCTGCTGCCTCTGATCAGGTTCCTGTTTGGGAGCTTTTTTTTCGCCCTCTTCTCTCCCCCCCTTGGTCTCTTTCTTCTGCTTCTCCCAATCTCCTGTTTGTCTCCCCCCGTCCTTTATACCTTTCCAATTTCGCTGGAACGACAGCCATTGAATAATTTAAACAGCTGAGGCAGACGAGGGCTTTCATGTCCTGGCCAACCAGATTGGGGCTCACGGCACGGTGTCCCCTTCAGCTGCTGTAAAACTGATAGATAGTTTTGCTAACAGTCGGCTATAACACTTTGCTTTCTGTCACTGTGGGAAGTTCTCGTAATGCCCTGAAATTGCGATCCGTTCACAGGTAATAAAAACAGTGCCTACAACCAGCGACAGTGGAATAGTGATAGTGCCTGAGGTTGTGGTTTTGGAAGTGTCGAATTGGCAGTAGATGTATATGTTTGTGGAAGTTTGCACCAGCAGTCTGTTCTTGAGCAGAGTTATTGAGTCAGCTATGAACTTTTCAAAACGAGAAGACTGGAACCACACAGACAAGTTTATTCCCCTTGCTGACTGCATTTTCGAGAGTGCCAAACAAGCAGTGTTTGTGTTTGTGCAGCACGGTGTTGGGGTATGTTAGGAAAGGTTATGAAGTCTTCGAGACACAAAGTGCGTCTCATCGTTAGTTTTTTCACTGGCCAGTACCTGATGAATACAGATTTACCACACACCTAACTGATGATGATGATGATGATGAGATGAGAGAAAGAGACAGAGACAGACAGACAGACAGACAGCAGACAGAGACAGACAGAGACAGAGAGACAGAGAGAGAGAGAGAGAGAGAGAGAGAGAGAGAGAGAGAGAGAGAGAGAGAGATTAATACTATGGCTAACATATTGCCGTCGCCAAACTAGAGTCATGTCGACGGGGTAAGGGTAACAATAAGGCACCAAAACGAACAAAATTAACTTCAATGACACTTTGATAAAAAAGACACATTATTTCAAATAATACCGATTTGTTTCAGGAAAACATGACGTGTAACTGAATATCAAGTGCAAATTGCAAGTCGTAAACATTATGAGAAAAACAAATAAGACCCGAAAAATTCAACCACCTGAAACACGTACCATGGGTCTCTGTCATTCCTTCACATACACATTAAAAAAAAATAAAGTGCGTAACATTTTTTAACCTAACGTTTCAGCATATTTAATAAATCTTCTAACACAGTGTGCCGTGAATCCGTCACCTGAAAACACTGTACGGGAAGGTCTTGTTTTTCAATGACATCTACCTTGAAAACACTGTATAATACTTTCTCCTGTTCTAGAAGTTCACATTAAACAAACAAAACGTTCGTCACCATCCACAACATAGCCACACAATGTGCAAGGCGATTCCATGGATGTCCCAGGGTAGAACCCTTATTAGCATGATAATCAAAGGTCCTTCATTTAAATTGTGCAAAACATATTTTAGCCATTTAGTTGCAGCCACGCAAACATTGTTTTTTTCTGTTAAATATACATTTTCAAATGATTAAAACCGTCATATGTTCCTTTATATTTCATACCAGAGTGCAAGTTCTGTTTGTGGTATGCGAATAACCGATCTTTAAATCCTAAAATGAAACTCTATTCGTGGTCCCCACCTCCTGGGATTGTCACGAAATATCAAATGCAATATCTGACAGAATTGTTTTAATTCATAAGCCTAATTTGTCTGCCATGCTCCATCTGTTTCAGCATCATTTCGTACTCTTGTCAGCAAAGTCTAGATTGAAGAAACCTTCAAGGCTTCGACGAATGTCTAATGCATTAAACCCTTGTTTCTGGAAATAAAAACATCGGCCAGTTTCAACGTATAACATTTGGTTTAGCTGCATGCAATGCAGCACCAACAATTTTCGTGGCAAATATGTGAACCTTTCCCATCTGCTTCTTAATCAACACATTGCAAATATCAGCACACTTTTGAGAGCACTGGCTCAGTCCGAATGTCAAACATTTTTCACCATGAACATAAATCAGATCATTTCAACTTTCTCGATGTTCTTAGGATTTCCATGACACCTTTTTTTTCCCCTCCAGGCATGGTTCATTCTAAGCACTGATTGAAACTCAGCTGAATATTTTCAAACTTTCACCATTTTTTCACTACTACTACCTTGCCATACATCCATCTTCCGTGCAGAGGCAGATAATCGACATTACAAAATAATAATAATAATAATAATAATAATA
>JADBJO010004184.1:0-2500 GCA_016801955.1 Conus betulinus | reverse complement strand
TGTGTGTGTGTGTTTGTGTGTGTGTGGTGGGTTGCGTTGTGAGTGTGTTGCGCGCGCGCAGCGACACGCGCGTGTGTGCTGTGTGTGTGTGTGTGTGTGTGAGTGGTAGTGTGTTGTGTGGTGTATAAGGTGTGTAATATGGGTGTGTGCGTGTGTGTGGTGTGTTGTGCTTGTGTGTGTGTGTGCGGGTGTATCGACATGTGTATTTGTATCGGTGTGTGTGCCTGGATGTGTGTGTGGTGTGTGATGTGGCTGTTGTGTGTGGCATGTTGGTAGACTCCTGTGTGTGGGTGGCCTGTGTGGTGGGTATAAGTGTGTGTGTGGTGGTGTGGGTGTAGTGTCCCCCCCTTCGTGTAGAGCCGGACCCCCCCCCCCCCCCCCCTGCGTTGTGGCGTGCTGCACTGTGTGCCAGTGTGTGCGTGTGTGTGTGTGCCGTGCGTGTGCCGTCGACGCAGTTGTGCTGGAGGTGTACCCCCCCCCCCTTCCCGCCCCGTGTGCTGCCGGTGTAGTGACCCTGTCATGTGCTGGTGCGATGTGTACGTGTGTGCGCGCGCAAGCGCGCAAACATATTACAAACCAATAATTTTTAAACTGGTGGTAAATCAATTACAACAGATGAACGATCACAGAACTCGATATAGCCTTTGCTATATCAATCATTTGTGGGGCTGTAAAGTATTTGATGCAAAGCCCCTAATGAAGCAATATCTATTTTTAGAATGTTTATATAAAGATTTTAGAACTGGACATCAAAAAAGAATATGTTGAGTAGATAATGGGAGACCACAAGCGCAATCTACATCCTTAGAAAATTTGGTTTTCAAGAGTTTTAAACGCATTTATAAAATTACACTGGACAATGATCTTGACATGATATCACTTTCGTTTCTGCGGGAAGTTTTTCATCGATCATACAATTTTCTAATAGAGAATTGATTTCATGTTTATCCAGTTTTTATCTACTATCTGGATTGGGAGGGATCCAGCAAACCTCTACAAACTCGCCTTTCACTAAGGAAGGTTGTGTGTGGTGTGTGTGCTGTGGTGTGTGTGGTGGGTGTGTGTTGTGTGGTGTGTGTGTGTGTGTGTGAGTGTGTGGGTGTGTGGGGGTGGTCTGTCGTGTGTGTGGGTGGTGGTGGGTGTGTTGCTGTGTGTGTGTGTGTTGTGTGGTGTGTGTGGTGTGTGTGTGTGTGTGTGTGAAAAGTGTATCGTCATGCTAGTAGGATTGTATGATGTATGTTATTGTATGTATGTTATGTACGCAGTGTACTGTTGGTCGGGTTGTGTGTGTGTTGTTGTAGTGTGTGTCCGTCTGTGTGTGTGTGTGTGGAGATTGTCTTCGGGTTGTGTGTGTGTGTGTGTCGTGTTGTGTGTGTGTGGCGTTGTGGTGCGCGCGAGCGCCGCCGCCCCTCCCAACAGTCTGTGCAGCTGTGCTGTGTGTCCGTGTGTGTGGGTGTGCTGGGTGTGTGGGTTGTGTATAAAAGTGTATATGTGTGTTTAGCGTGTTGTGTGTGGTGTGTGTTGGGTGTGCGTGTGGTGGCTAGTGTGTTTTGTGGTGTGCGGGAGCCTGTGTGTGTGGGCGTGTGTGTTTGGTGTGTGTGTGTGTCGTGTGTGGGTGGTGTGGGTGTGGTGGTTGTATTAAAATTGTATGTGTGTTGTGCCTGTGTGTGTGTGTGTGTGTGTGTCCCCTGTGTGTGTCGTGCGTGTGGCACCCTCCCCCCATGTTGTGTGGTGCGGGTGTTCCGTGTGCCGCTGCGTGCGCTCCCCCACCCTGTCTAGCTCGCTGGGTCCGGGTGTGTGGGCCGTGTGTGTGTGTGTCGGGCGTATGTGTAGTGGTGTGCGCGCGGCGCGCAACAAATATACATGAAAAGTTGGCCTAATTAACTACCAAACAAATATTACAAACTGCTAAATCATTACAACCGATGAACGATAACAGACTCGATATAGCCTTTGCTATATCACTCATTTGGGGGGGCTGTAAAAAGTATTTGAGCAAAAGCCCCTAATGAAGCAATATCTATTTAGAATATTATATAAAGGATTAGAGAATGGAAATTCAAAAAGAATTGTTGCGAGTAGATAACCTGGAGACTCACATAGCAGCCCACAATTTATACGTACTCACTACTGTTTTTTGTTTTCTAGAGTAGAACACCATTTCGGTTGTTCCAAAGGTGTGTAATTACACCTGGACATTTTAAAATTAATACGGCCAAGGGGCTCTTTGCCAGGATAACCCCCCACTTTCGTTTATTCTTGCGTCGGAAAAGTTTTTCATCGATATACAATTTCTCAATAGAGAATCTTGACCTCTTTTGTTTTGCATGTTTATCCAGTTGTTAATCTACTATTTGGATTTTTTCTAAGAGCACACTCTTTTGCTAAACCCCCCTTAGCAGCCCCTATTCATTTCCCCACCTTAGAGCCACAATGGGATGGGATCCAGCAAAAACTCTACAATACCAAAAAGTTCCTTCGACCATAATGGAAGGTGGTG
>JADBJO010004183.1:205000-209317 GCA_016801955.1 Conus betulinus | reverse complement strand
TACAGTTGTACGTAAAAATCGATTCAAAGTTTGTATGGAAAACATCGGTCTCCAACGTTTTGTACGTAAAACATCCGTACACAGTTTTGTACACTCGATTTCCCATTATTATGTCACCACGTTCCCCAGTTGTACGTACATCCTTCCACATTATTTACGTAAACATCTTGCCGGAAAAAAAAAAAAAAAAACGAACATGAGCTCGCGCAGATATAACCTTTCTTGACGGAGTAATAAGAAAACTAGCAAAAAACACGTTTGGAAGCGCAGGACAAAGAGGCAATGCAGTACAAGCAAGTACAACCACCCACCGTAGGAAGCAGCCGATGGTTCGTGAAAAGAGTGCAAATGGTAAGCTCACCGGACCAAACAAGCCTGACGTTCTTGGCAAACGTTCGCAACATCCGAAAAGCGTCATTGCTGATGTCTGGCTGCCTGTGAAATACGTCACTTCCGTGGAATCGTCGCTATGTACAACATTTCATGTACATGGGAATACATCTTTGTCGAATCTATTAATGCTCTACCCACCGCGGCTCTCTGGAGAATCCTTTGATTCCTCTGGTGACTGCTGAAGGGTTCAATCCTCATCGACAGCGATTTTCATCCCTGCATTTGACGATCAGCCCCGTCCGGCCGAAAGTGTGTATGTTAAGTGTGATTAACCTTATGTATGGTTAAGTGTGTTAAGTGTGATTAACCTTCCTGCACACGTCATTTCCTGCACAAAACTTTGCGAAATACCTGAACATGGCTAAGTCACTGTTGGGGCAGAGTAGGTCTCCGCTTCACCTTTATTCGGTCTGTAATCACCCTCGTCAACATCTATCTTTCTTTGCTTCTGAGATGAAGTGGAATTGAAACGGGGTTAATTTTTTTTTTTTGATTAAAGCTGGAAAAGAGACTAGGTTGCATACAAATTGTCTTTTAACTCATTTCGAGGACGTGAACCACGCAGCAACACGGATTATAACATCTAAACATGGATGCTTCTTTCTTGTCTCCCGAGTTCGTGCCGGTCTTCGTAACATTATCTCTTTCCATCCAGAGTGCTGTCTGGTACAGATGGCGCGCAGGCTCAATGCTACCAGTAATCATAGGCCACCCCAGAGACAGCTGCCGTCCCGGCAGAGGGAACAATAGATAACCATTCTCCTGGCGTCCCTCTTACACCCAGACAGTGCACTGTAGGGAGTAACCAATGTCCAGTCATTTATCCCATTACCAAGTTAAGACCAGCCAGAGGCTGCAGGCTCCTTACGGGCACCAGAGGAAGATGAAGAGATGAGCGGGGGTAACAATGCACATGAAAACTGAAGACGGGGTCTTGCTTAGTCTCATCCTTTTGCATCTTGACCTGTCTGGCATGGGTAGCCCTAGCAAGCTTCAGTTCCAGCTTAGTCAATCATAACCCCTTTACCTCAGAGGTTATGTCGGGGCCAGGGTAAGGAGAGAAGCACACATTTTTGTGATCAAAACTGTCGCTCCCGTCGGTGTGGCTCAAGATTTCATCAGAACCCTCGATCCTCACAAACATGCAGACAGACACAGACACACAGACAGACGAGAGACAGATAAACACATAGGGAGAGAGAGAGAGAGAGAGAGAGAGAGAGAGAGAGAGAGAGAGAGAGAGAGAGTAAAGACAGTTTTATTCACAGTAAGCCATTGCCCCTTTGGAAAAAGTGCAAGTTCATTACAGCCATCACAGCACCCCAATCAACCGCGCATAAGGATTGATTACATTCATTTAGAAAACTAGTTTACGATTAAAGAAGGGAGACAGATAGACACAGACAGACAGACAGACAGAGACAGATAGACTGAGAGAGAGAGAGAGAGAGAGGAGAGAGAGAGAGAGAGAGAGAGAGAGAGAGAGAAACGTACAGAGAGACAGAGACAGAAATAACGAGGCGCAGAGAGGAGAGGGACAGAGACAGACAGACAGATAGACAGACAGGCAGACAGAGACGGAGACAGAAAGTCTGACAGACAGACACACAGACAGAGACAGATAATGAGGCAGAGACAGATGCAGACAGACAGACAGACAGACAGACAAAGAGACGGACTTAAGACAGTTTCTTCATAGTTTATTCACAGGAGGAGGTGCATCACAGCACCCAAGCAACCCCACAAATGATTAACATTTATTTAGAAAACTATATTACGATTAAAGCACAGACAGTCAGAGAGAGAGACGAGAGAGAGAGAGAGAGAGAGAGAGAGAGAGAGAGAGAGAGAGAGAGAGAGAGAGGCACACAGACACACGAGACACACAGACGGACAGACACAGAGACAAATAGACAAAGAAAGAGATAATGAGGCACAAGGGAGAGAGGGAGAGAGACAGAGACAGAAAGACACACGACAGAGACAGAGTCAAGAGACTCAACATTTCATTACGATAAAAGATCAAGGACTCTCACCACCAATGGGAACGAAAGAAATAGTAAAAAAAATATATATATATAACATTAAAAAAAAATGCAGAGTTTGAGAAAGAGAGACAGACAGAAACAGAGAAAGACAGACATAGACAGACAGGCAGACAGAAAAAGAGAGACAGAGAGACAGACAGTCTGACAGATAGACACACAGACAGAGACAGGGATAATGAGGCAGAGAGAAAGACAGGCAGACAGACAGATAGACAGACGTAAGACGGTTTATTCATAGTAAGCCATCGCCCCATAAGGAAGAGGTGTAAGTTAATTACAGTCATCACAGCACTCAATCAACCGCGCATAAGAATGATTAACACTTATTTAGAAAACTATTTTACGCTTAAAGCAGAGAGAGAGAGAGAGAGAGAGAGAGAGAGAGAGAGAGAGAGAGAGAGAGAGAGAGAGACAGACAGACAGACAGACAGACAGACAGACAGACAGACAGACAGACAGATAGATAAGAAAGAGATGATGAGCAGAGAGAGAGAGAGAGAGAGAGAGAGAGAGAGAGAGAGAGAGAGAGAGAGAGAGAGAGGACAAGCAATACCATTATTAGTCCTTTTTGCTAAAAAAAAAAAAGAAAATTCAATTGAAACTCACTGAACATCGACAAAGACGCAATGATCTTCAATCAACACGCATCGAAAACTAATTTTTTTTTAACATAAAAATACGAAAGAAGGTTGATTAGATATCTGTAGACATGCCTTGAACATCAAAAGAAACTCATTCATTAGACGACAGTAGAAGGTCAGTGGACATCAAAAGAAACTCATTCATCAGACGACAGTTGAAGGTCAGTGGACATCAAAAGAAACTCATTCATTACGACAGTAGAAGGTCAGTGGGTAACGTAATGTGGGTCAATAGCAAATACATGGGTCCCCTGCATCGCCCTGTATTGTGTTGTGTTGTGTTTGTACTGTGTTGTATTGCACTGCACTGCACTGGGCTGTAATGTTTTTGTATTGCAAGGCATGGTCTTGTTTTGTAGGCTATTATATCATATTATATTTTGTAATATGATATCACATCACATCACATCACATTACACCACATCACATCACATCACATCATATACTATACTATACTATACTATACTATACTATACTATACTATACTAATACTATACTATACTATACTATACTATACTATACTATATCATATTGTATTATATTATATTACACTATATTCCAACCCCGAAGATGGAGTATGGCTGTCTTAATGGCGGGATAAAAACGGTCATACACACACAAATTCCACTGGTTGTCTATACAGGGAAAAATACAAAATACTATACTACATCTTAGTCTAGTCTAGTCTAGTCTAGTCTAGTCTAGTATCTTTTATTGTAGTATATTATATTATATTATATTATATTATATTATATTATATTATATTATATTATATTATATTATATTATATTATATCGTATCGTATCGTATCGTATCGTATCATACATCATGTCATATCATATTTTATTATATTCTATTGTATCATATTATTTCATACTATATTACATTATATTGTACTATATTTTATTTCATCATATCATATCATGTGTTATATTACATTTCATCATAGCATGTGTTATATTATGTTATGTTATGTTATGTTATGTTATGTTATGTTATGTTATGTTATTGTATTGTATTGTATTGTATTGTATTAATCAAATCGTACTATATTACATTATATTGAATTATATTACATCATATCATATCATATAATGTCATGTTATATTGTATTACATTGTATTTTTTTTTTGTATTGTACTGCACTGTATTGAGTTGTAAGAAAAATTGCACCGCACTGCATTCCACTGAAGTACACGGCATTGCATTCCACTGAAGTACACGGCATTGCATTG
>JADBJO010004183.1:177500-180000 GCA_016801955.1 Conus betulinus | reverse complement strand
CAGCTTCCGCACAGAAAGGCTGACACCCACCTCACAGAAAGGCTGACACCCACCCCACAGAAAGGCTGACACCTTCCGCACAGAAAGGTTGACACCCTCCGCACAGAAAGGCTGACACCCTCCGCACAGAAAGGCTGACACCCTCCGCACAGAAAGGCTGACACCTTCCGCACAGAAAGGCTGACACCCTCCGCTCAGAAAGGCTGACACCCTCCGCACAGAAAGGCTGACACCCACCCCACAGAAAGGCTGACACCTTCCGCACAGAAAGGTTGACACCTTCCGCACAGAAAGACTGACACCCTCCGCACAGAAAGGCTGACACCCTCCGCACAGAAAGGCTGACACCCACCCCACAGAAAGGCTGACACCCTCCCGCACAGAAAGGCTGACACCCTCCGCATAGAAAGTTTGACATCCACCCCACAGAAAGGCTGACACCCACCCCACAGAAAGGCTGACACCCACCCACAGAAAGGCTGACGCCCACCCCACAGAAAGGCTGACATTTTCACCACGAAAATGCTGATACCCTGACGATGGCCTTGAAGAGCAACTGGTTTTATCTGCTAAGCTACCATGTCATCATTTACCGCACTTTTTGTGTTGGTTTGTTTGTTTCAGTTAGCCGTGTACTACGTGCTGCTTTATGCCACAGAAGCTGTTTGATATTCGGGCAGGAGGGGAGCCACACACAGAAAAAAAAACACAATGAGTCGCCGTAATCCTGATCTTTTCTAATCATCGCACAGCGTCTTCCGTGACAGCCCCACAAACCGCTTGTTGTCGTGGGCGTGTTGACGGGCTGTCTTCCGTACAGTCGTTGGCTGCTGCTGCTGCTGCTGCTGCTAAAGATCACCGCTCCTTTCAAAACCTCTTCACACGCGCCTGGCCTCAGCAAAGAAGCGTGGGTGGTACATATAACAAGGCCATTTCTCTCTGTGTGTGAAGTCTCTTGTCAACGAGTCGCAAAACAGTTCTCTCCCCTGTCTACGAGGCTTCGAGTGGACATTAACCGAGATCTTCTGTCAAAAACGGGATGAGGGCGGCGGAGGAAGGGGGGGGGGGGGGAGTGGGGAGGAGGGAGAGGGTGTGGGTGGGTATGGTGGGCGGTCGGGTGGGGGAGGGGTGTGTGTGGGGTGGGTGGGTCGTGTCCGTGAAGGGTTTTGAGTCCAAGACCCATAAAAAAAGGTAATAAAGGAACAAAAACGTACTTGATGGGAAAAAACGAGATATGTGTACCTTTGCCATTATTTGTAATGAAACAGTTTCCATCATGTTTTTCTTTTTCCTGGTTTTTCTTTTTTCTTTCCTTGTCTTGAAAAGATTTAAGAAGTAAGTGTGTATATGCAGGATGAATGCGAGTGTGTGTATATGTGTATGTGTGTACGTGTGCGCGCGCGCACGCGCACGCGCGCGCGCGCGTGTGTGTGTGTGTGTGTGTGTGTGTGTGTGTGTGGTGTGCGTGTGTGTGTGTGTGTGTGTGGGGGGGGGGGGGGGGCGCGCGCGCGCGCGTATATGTGTGTGTGTTTTTCTTTGTCTTTGTGCGCTCTCTCCCTCTCTCTCTCTCTCTCTCTCTCTCTCTCTCTCTCTCTCTCTCTCTCTCTCTCTCTCTCGTTTTTTTCTCCCCCCCCCATTTGTTTCTCTCTCTCTCTCTCTCTCTCTCTCTCTCTCTCTCTCTCTCTTGTGTCTGTCTGTCTATGTGTGTGTGCGTGTGTGTGTGTTGTGTGTGTGTGTGTGTGTGTGTGTGTGTGTGTGTGTGTGTGTGCGTGCGTGCGGGTGTGTGTGTGTGTGTGTGTGTGTGTGTGTGTGCGTGCGTGTGTGTGTGTGCGTGCGTGTGTGTGTGTGTGTGTGTGTGTGTGTGTGTGTGTGTGTGTGTGTGCGTGCGTGCGTGTGTGTGTGTGTGCGTGTGTGTGTGTGTGTGTGTGTGTGTGTGTGTGTGTGTGTGTGTGTGTGTGTGTGTGTGTGTGTGTGACTTGGGTAGGTTTCCATCACCTTTCACTGTCATGTAAGACTTGGACCCATGTATGTGTTTGCTTTGTTGACCAGCCGGTGTTGTTTTCCTGTCTGGAAGCCGATTGGGTCATCTTCTGGTTGTCGATGTTTTCTTTCTTCTTGTCTTGTCTTGAAAGCCACTGCCGCATCACCAGAGAATTGCATCTTGGACGCGGTAATAAGAAATTCCGAACAGAAACGAGCTAGTTCAAAGTTTCTGTGTGCGTGTGTGTGTGTTTTGTTTTCAAAGGGCTCGCAGAATGTCAAGTCATTTGCGTGTTTTATATCTTCTTTTTCTTTTTCTTTTCTCCTGTATCATTTTGGACTGGTCCTTCCTTATCAGAGCGCCGGTGAGCGGAGGAAAAGAAGAGATGAGGAAGAGAGCATTCAGAGAGAGAGAGAGAGAGAGGTGAGAGAGAGAGAGAGAGAGAAGAAGAAGAAGAACAACAACAACACAAGAACAAGAACAGAAGAACAACAACAACAATTACTACAGCAGCAGCAG
>JADBJO010004183.1:167500-172500 GCA_016801955.1 Conus betulinus | reverse complement strand
CTCTCTCTCTCTCTCTACACACACACACACACACACACACACACACACACACACACACACTTTCCCTCCATCTCCTCTCTCTCTCTCTCTCTCTCTCTCTCTCTCTCTCTCTCTCTCTCTCCTCCCTATCACCCTGCGCCTCACCACCTCCCCCCTTTCCCACCGTTAAGAACGAAGTTAACAATGAAATCCCCATCAGATATCCTCAAATCAGTTGCAGTCTCAGTTTCATGCTCTCTTTCTCCACCCATCACCCCCATCCCCATCCCCTTTCCCATCCCTTCCCTTCTTCACCCTCAGTACTATCGCATATTCATGCGTATGAGCGGAGCCTTGAAAATATACGCGCGCGTGCCTTGCTCCAAAATAAACAAAAAAGGAAAAAAAAAAAAAAAGCCGAACAGCCGAACGAAATAGACGTTAATGCCAAAGGGGATGGCGGAGGGGGGGGGGGGGGGGGGGGGGGGCGGGGGGGGAGGCGGAAGAAGGATGGGAGGCCGTTCCATTCCTTACCGATCGTTATGCTCCTCGCAGTTCTGCAAGTCGGCACGACACAGCAGGGCAGAAAAGGCAGCACTACTCTAGAATTACTCCGGAGGCAGGACGCTCGCTCAAGATGCGTCTGCGACTGACCAATCATTGTCATCAGTAGGGAGGCTCAGCAGGTGGCGTCCTGTACATCGAGGATCACGACATGTACCACTCGGTTCAGAAAATGGTGACTGAGCAGCAGGTGCCGTGTGTCTCCTCCGGTGGGTTCCTCCTGATGGCAACATGCTGAGTCCTTCCTACCTATGGCTGGAACTGCGACGAGTGCGAAACTTTGGTGTGGCTGTAAGTGCGGAAGAGAGGCCTGAAGGAGAGGTGCAGGGTGATCGCCCTTGAGGGAGCACAAAACATCACACACACACACACACACACACACACACACACACACACACACACACACACACACACACACAAAGCGGACTGTGAGGAGATCACAGACCTCCGCCATGGCCGAAGGAATCCTGAACCACCCTTCATTCTGATCATCACAACGGGATCCGCACCCAAATTCAAAAGCCACGTCCTCGGACACTTTTCATCTTCCACTAAGTTTTGTTAAAGTCAGTTCTGCAGTGTTTGCGATATTTTGCTGAAAGTCAGACAGACAGACAGGCAGGCAGATAGACAGACAGACAAACGAACTAACAGTCAGAATGGAAAACATTAAACCACCTTGGCGGAGACGATGACGGTGCTAAAACGTAGGCATGTTTGCCAGTCTGTTCTTGCCTGCTTTGTTGTTGCTGTTGTTCCATATCTTAAGGTTAATATTGTTGTTGTCGTATATCTAAAGGTTAATTGGTTTGGCTTTTTATTTGTCTGTCTATACTGCTTTGTTTTGTTCATCGTTGAATGGGAGTAAATAAAGCGACGTGTCTCATCATGTATCTTTTACGTGTGCGAAAACAATGCAAGAAATCATCTGACCGATATATCTCATGGAAGGTTCGTCCCAAATTTCCGCGTGGATCGGCACAGCAACCCTTCATAGCGAAATACCGCAGTAAATCACAGAACAAAATTGTGTCAGCACGACAATACAAGAAGTTAAAAAAAGGACTGAACTATATGCACAGTAGAGTGTAACATCCGATCGGAAGTAATACCATTGCTGGTTGAATGCCCCCCGTAATAAAGAGTGTAGCATAAAAAAAGCAGTGAGAGCAGCCCAGTTCCCGTAGCTTCTGCTACAGTCTGGAAAGTCCTGAATTTGCTTCAGGTACAGATTGTATTCGTTGTAACACTGGACAGAGGCACATGAAACTTGACACATATACTTCATACATAATCATTCAATACATAAACCTTTATAATAAGGAAAAGTATAAACGAATGCGAAGGATTCCCGGCCATTTCCATCTCTAAAAAGGTAAATAAATGACTAAATGAATGAATGATGAATGAATGAATGAATGAATGAAGTAAGTAAGTAAGTAAGTAATCAATTAATCAATCAATCAAAAATACACAAAAGCATTTCACACACACTCGACTTTAATTCATCTTTATTTTCTTTCGTTTTTTTTCCTTCTTTCTTTCGATGAGGTGACAGCTATGAAATGGCTTTTTGCGGTCAGCTGGGCTATAAGCAACATTCTGTCTGTCTGTCTGTCTGTCTGTCTGTCTGTCTGTCTCTCTCTCTCTCTCTCTCTCTCTCTCTCTCTCTCTCTCTCTCTCTCTCTCTCTCTCTTCGTTAAAGATCATCTCTGGTCTTATCCCCCCTTAGGAATTGTTACTGCCACGCCGCTCATTCCGCCGTCTCCCCCCAAAGACAACACAAACACTCACAAGAGTTGTCCTGTTGTAGTCAGACCACCAGAAGTCCCTAGGTGGCTCTCGCGCTCTAAGACGTTATGAGGACACCCAACGGAGGAGACGCTGCACGTTAGTGGTAGATATCCAGTGGTGCTTGCACTGACCAAGCATACGGAGGACATGGGCCTCTGCATTAACAGTTTGTCCCCATCTATTCTGTACCTACATCGACCTGGAGTGCCAGCGCTACTTCAGCGTGCGAGTGCTCCAATTCCATCGCTTCGAATAAGGGAACCAATCTTTTCAATTTGTGAGGGGGGGGGGGGGGGGGGCGATGGGAAGCCGCCATAACAGAGAGATGGCTATGCACTATTTCAGACGTGCTCTTCGCTGTTCTTGCACCAGTGGTTAGTCAGTCACAAGCATCCCAGAACAATGTAGGGTGGAATCGTATTTTTGTGTTGTGTTGTAAATCACTGAGTCGCGCGGCAATCTGCCGTGTTGCGCTCTGTTGCTTCGCACTATGTTGTGTTGTGTTGGGCTGGGCTGTGCTGTGGTCCATTGGACAGCATTGCCATGCGTTGTGGTGTGGTGTGGTGGTGTGGTGTGGTGGTGTGGTGTGCTGTACTGTACTGTACTGTACTGTGTGTGTGTGCTGTGGTGTCTGTGCTGTGCTGTACTGTACTGTACTGTGCTGTACTGTACTGTGCTGTGCTGTCCTGCGCTGTACTGTGCTGTACTGAGTGTGCTGTGCTGTCCTGTGTGTCCTGCGCTGTGCTGTGCTCTGTGCTGTGCTGTACTGTTCTGTGCTGTGCTGTGATGTGCTGTGCTGTGATGTACTGTACTGTACTGTGCTGTGCTGAGCTGTAGTGTAATGTGTCGTGTTGGGCAGCCTTGCCATCCGTTGTGTTGCGTTGAGGTGTGCCATCTTAAGCTGTGCTTTTGCTCTGTGATACTGTGGTTGTATTATTCACCTCCCAAAAGATGCTATTATCTTGAATTCGGACCTTGTTCGTCCCGCATTGAACAAGACACCACAGTACACTGCCATCCATTTTTTGTTTGCTTTGTTTTTCGTCCTGATATATCGTTGGTTTCCGTCAGACAGGATCTTATACAAAGCGGTGTCCGGAACAATCACTCTCTAGCCATTCTTAGTTCTACAACATAATCGAAGTACCTGCTGCTCGTACATCAGAGCTTGGTCTACCATCGGCACCAACTTCGTCCCCCTCCTCCACCTCCTCCTCCTCTTCTCTTCCTCCTCCTCTCCCTCCTCCTCCTCCTACTCCTCTTCTTTTTCTTTTTTTCTTCTTCTTCTTCTTCTTCTTCTTCTTCTTCTTCTTCTTCTTCTTCTTCTCCTTCCTATTCTTCGTTTTCATATTCGTCTTCGACTTCGTCTTCCTCTTCTTTCTTCTTCTTCTTCTTCTACTCTTCTTCTTCTTCTTCTTCTTCTTCTTCTTCGTTTTTCATATTTGTCTTCGACTTCTTCTTCTTCTTCTTCCCACTCTCTTCCTACCCTTCTTCTTTCTTCTTCTTCCTTCTCTTCGTTTTCATGTTCGTCTTCGACTTCGTCTTCTTCTTTCTTTCTTCTTCTTTCTTCTTCTTCTTCTTCTTCTTCTTCTTCTTCTTCTTCTTCTTCTTCTTCTTCTCTTCTTCTTCTTCTTCTTCCTCCTCCTCCTCCCCTTCCTACTTATTTCTTCTTCTTCTTCTTCTTCTTCTTCTTCTCTCCTCTCTCTTCTTCTTCGCCTCCTCTTCCCCTCCTTCGTTTTGTTCTTCTCTATCTTTCCAAGTCTTCATACTGTCGTACTTCTCTAACGCCATCGCACCGTGAGACCGGTCCTCGGATTGTATGAGTGGTCATCGTCAGACTCTCCGCAGACCCCTACAGCTGCCCTAGCAAAGTGATCAGCGTCGGACCAGTCTCTTCTCTCAGCCCCTGGAGGGCCCCACAGTCTTGGACACTCTGCTACATGATCTGCTCTCTGCTTCCCATAAGAGAAGAGAGAAGACGGCACCAGTGGAAAAACGCCAGCAGGTATGGTACGTTCCGCTGTTTGTGTCCTGTCCACAAGCAGGAAAAAAAAGGAGGGAGTAGCCGCCTGTTCAGCCGATGGTTGCTATCTTGCGCCTGTTATGTTCCGTAGAGCCTTTCCTTTTTTTTTTTTTTTTTTTTTTTTGAGTCTTGCACTCATTCCATCACTTCATCCCTCTTGGGAAAAAAAGAAGATATTAAGCAAGGGAGGGGGAAGGGGGTAGAATCCCTGCCCCATGCTAGTTTCGAACCACGGGCTATAGATTTGCTCGGTTCGTAAAAGAGCGCTTCATCCTCGAGGCCATCGCTGTACCATATACCAAGAGTACTGCCCCTTCATCACGCTTCAGAACATCCCTCCTCGCTCAGAAGGCAGCGACTTCGGTCTCCGTCAGTCCGTCCTGTCTCTCTGTACAGCGTGCACAATAAACAGCGCGAGTGCAAGCCGACGCGGGTCTGTGAACAAGCCAAATACCGTTTCACTGTAAAACTTTACACTTGTTTAACACGTTTTCACACGGTCTTTCGTCAACAAGAAAACCTCAAGAAGTCGTGGAGAATTTCTAAGTCGCTTTTCTAACTTTTTTTTTTCGAAAAGTTTGTTTCTAGAGAGATAGGCGAGGCCGTTTCTGCAATGGGATAAAAAAGGGGAGGTAATAGT
>JADBJO010004183.1:160000-162500 GCA_016801955.1 Conus betulinus | reverse complement strand
GGTGGGTGGGTGGTAGAGCTGCAAAGAAAGCAGGACGAACAAATAGACACTAACAAAGAAAGAAGAAACAAAAGAACACAACGACTGCACCCCTAGACTGCGGGTAAATCCATATGCCGAGATAGCACACCTTTTGTGTTTCACGCGAGAAGTATGCCAACTCAGAGAACCTCATGCGTATACGTAAATTTACCCTGAGTACTGTTCGCATACGTAGAGTACACACTGTTACCGCGCTGGTCGTCGTTCTTTCATCACGAGAATTCAGTCAAGCGAAAATACTCTTGTGCAACTTTCGCGTGCGCAAAAAGAAAAGGCTTGATCTGTGTGGGTGGATGCAGTGTACATATTATTCTTTGTTAATTTATGGCTTTGTATAATTTGGGGCTTAAACATATGTCTGATCAATTAAACACATGAAACGATAATGGATAAGATAAGTTTTATTCATTATCGTTTGTTGATTCAGATCTCTAAATCCGGTTTTACTTAACATTTCCAAACTTTCACGTGCTGTTAGTTTATCAGATGACATGTATGCAGACGACGTAGGGTTACACAATCATGTATGACGTAACCGTGTATGAGTATGTGAAATGTTTTTCATGCACCAGCAAATGGGGTATATTTCATGTGAAAACATGTTTGGGTGATCAAGGAAGTGTTTTACGCGGGGGGCAGATTACTTTTCGTGTATACAAAAGTAATATTCTCTTGGGACGATTTTGCGTGAGATCACAAAATGGCGCTCTACTCAGGCATATAAGGCATACTAACACCTGAGACTCAACGTCACAGGCCAACAAGCGCTAAGAATCAACATGTGGGACTCAGTGCCCAAGTCTGCAACTGGAAACCAGTGCTGCAAGCCAACATCTGAAACTCAGAGTTCAACACCCAGAGAAGCACTTGGGACCCGGTGTCCAAAGCCAAGATATGGAACTGAGTACCCTGGAATTAAGTGCTGCAAGTCAACACCTGGAACTCTCAACCCTAAGCTAACAACTGGAACTCGGTGCCTACAACCAACGTCTGGAATTTGGTGCCTAAAGTCAGTCTTAGGTTCAGTGCCCAAAGTCAACAACTGGGACTCAGTGCCCACAACCAACATCCGGAATTTAGTGCCTAAAGTCAGTCTTAAGTTCAGTGCCCAATGTCAACAACTGGAATTCAGGGCCCTGAGTCAACACCTGAAAATCACAGTCCTAAGCCAACACGTGGAACTCTGCGTCCAAAGCGAACGCCTGGAACCTAGTGCCCACAGCCAACTCTGGAACTCCGTGCCCACACTGGAACTCAGTGCCCTAAACCAGCACCTGTAACTCAGTGCCCACAGCCAGCACTTGGAACTCAGTACCCACAGCAAAGCCGTGGAACTTGATGTCTAAAGCGAACCTGAAATTCAGTGCCCCAAGTTAACACCCGGAACTCAGTGCCCTGAGTCGATACCCGAAAATCACTGTCCTAAGCCAACACCTGGATCTCAGTGCCCACGGCCAATATCTGGAACTCAGTTCCTTAAGCGGACAACTGGAACTCAGCGTCCTAAGCCACCGCTTGGAATCACTGCCTTAGACCAACACCTGGAACTCAGTGCCCAAAGCTAACACATGGGACTCAGTGCCTGCAACTGATTCCTGGAACTCAGTGCCCATAGCTGACATATGGAACTCAGTGCCTACAGCTGATTCCTGGAACTCATTGCCCACAGCTGGTTCCTGGAACTCAGTGCCCATAGCTATCACATGGGACTCATTGCCTACAGCTGATTCCTGGAACTCATTGCCCACAGCTGGTTCCTTCCTGGAACTAAGTGCCCATAGCTAACACATGGGACTCATTGCCCACAGCTTGTTCCTGGAACTAAGTGCCCATAGCTAACAGATGGGACTCATTGCCCACAGCTGGTTCCTGGAAACTCAGTGCCCATAGCTAACACATGGGACTCAGTGCCCACAGCTGATTCCTGGAAATCTGTGCCTATAGCTAACACATGGGACTCAGTGCCTACAGCTGATTCCTGGAACTCAGTGCCCAAGCTAACACATGGGACTCAGTGCCTACAACTGATTCCTGGAACTCAGTGCCCATAGCTAACACATGGGACTCAGTGCCTACAGCTGATTCCTGGAACTCAATGCCCATACCTGACGCATGGGACTCAGTGCCCACAGCTGGTTCCTGGAACTAAGTGCCCATAGGTAACACATGGAACTCAGTGCCTGCAGCTGATTCCTGGAACTCAGTGCCCATAGCTAACACATGGGACTCAGTGCCCACAGCTGATTCCTGTAACTTAGTGCCCATAGCTAATACATGGGACTCAGTGCCTACAGCTGATTCCTGGAACTCAGTGCCCAAAGCTAACACATGGGACTCAGTGCCCGCAGCTGGTTCCTGGAACTCAGTGCCCATAGCTAACACATGGGACTCAGTGCCTGCAGCTGGTTCCTGGAACTCAGTGCCCATAGCTAACACATGGGACTCAGTGCCCTACAGC
>JADBJO010004183.1:137500-145000 GCA_016801955.1 Conus betulinus | reverse complement strand
TCTGAAATCTGCCTTTTATTTCAATCACTGCAATGCATTTCACAGTTTGAAAAAAAGGACGTTGATATATGGGTAAATTCAGCAGAATTGCTCCTTATTCTCGAAAACCATCTCTTAGTTGCTTTGAAGTCAAAAGTCCTCAATCTCTATCTGAATTCTGCCTATTTAAATCACTACAATGCATTTCACGGTTTGAGAAAAAAAAACGTTGTTATAAGGGTAAAATCAGCAGCATTGTTCCTTGTTCTCCATGTCAGAAGACTAATTCTCTCCATAACATGACATCCATCGATCTTTAAATTCTACAAGACTACTCGGGTCATGCACTACCCTCAGGGACGGCCACAACATCCAAGTTCCATTCTCTGCAAACTGTTCGCACACGTTATGCCCGCCTCTCCTCTGTGCTACTCCATCTGTCCAGCGGGTTTGTGCGTGCGTGCGTGCTCGTGTGTGTGTGTGTGTGTGTGTGTGTGCGCGCGCGCGCGCGCGCGCGCGCGCGTTCGTGCGTGCGTGCGTGCGTGTGTGTGTGAGAGAGAGAGAGAGAGAGAGCGGCAGAGAGAGACAGAGAGAAAAAGAGACAGAGAGCGAAGGAAGGGGGTTTCATTAGAGATATTAATGCACCCGCTGTCTTATATCTCACATCACATTTACTTGGCATAAGACCAAAATGCACAGGGATTACTGCTCTCTCTCTCTCTCTCTCTCTCTCTCTCTCTCTCTCTCTCTCTCTCTCTCTCTCTCTCCCCCCCCCCCCCCCCCCCCCCCCCCCCACACACACACAAAGACACAAGCAGATAAACAGACAGACAGACAGGAAAGAGGGAGAGGCACACAAACAGACAGAAAGACAGACAGACAGACGGACAGAGGCAGTGACAGAGACAGAGACAGACCGCCAACAGCACACAGAGAGAGAGAGAGAGAGAGAGAGAGAGAGAGAGAGAGAGAGAGAGCAAGACAGAGAGAGAGAGGCAGACAGACAGACAGACTGACAGACAGACGGACAAACAAAGTCTGAAAGACGGAGAGAGATAGGGGCGAGAGAGAGATAGAGATAGGAAGAAAGGGAAGAAAGAAGAGACAGAGAAGCAGATAGACAGACAGAGACAGAGGAACAGACGTCCATTATCAACCGATGAAACACCACAACATCATTAAAAAATGAAATAAAACAAATACAAAATGATAAAAAAATATTCGTGAAGGCTGACAAAACCAGTAATTACTACACAAAAAACATTCAGAAAAACTACAAAAAAGCTGATAAAAAACATACACAACAACATCCGAAAAAAAAGAAAAAGAACTCGTACACCACATGGATCTAGGTGACAGGGTGGAAACAACTGCAATAAAAGAAGCCTTCATAACCCTTAAAGACCATAAACCCAATTTCCACAACAACCCAACATGTAGACTAATAAACCCATCTAAATCTGAACTGGGCAAAATAAGTAAGAAAATCTTAGAAAAAGCCATAAAAAAACATAAAATCAAACACTGAATACAACCTCTGGAAGAACACATATGAAGTTATCCAATGGTTCAAAAACCTTAACAAACAGAAGAACACACAGTATTCATCACATTCGACATAGTAGACTTCTACCCATCCATAGACGAAGAGCTACTCACTAAAGCTCTGAAATTTGCTAATAAACACACACAGACATAACAGGGTCAGAAATGGAAATCATTTTCCACACCAAGAAAACTTTACTCTACAGCAGAAATGATACATGGATCAAGAAAACGAATAAAAACTCAACATTTGATGTGACCATGGGATCGTATGACGGTGCCGAAACATGCGAACTAGTCGGACTGTTTATACTATCCAACATCCAAAAGCAACTCGGAAAACAAGTCGGACTGTACAGAGACGACGGCCTCGCCGCGCTAAACAACAATCCAAGAACCATTGAAAACAAGAAAAAAGAACTATGCAAAATTTTCCAAAACCATAACTTAAAAATCACCATCGAAGCAAACAAAAAAGGTAGTGAACTACTACTTAGACATAACACTTGACCTCAACAACCACATATATAAACCACAAGAAAAACTAATGACACACCCATTTATGTAAACATCAATAGCAACCACCCACCATCTATACTAAAAACCATACCCCATGGCATAAACAAGAGATTATCTAATCTGTCACATAATGAAAGAGTATTCAACAATGCAGCAGCAGCAGCAATACCAAGAGGCATTGCAAAAAAGTGGTTACAGCTACAAACTACAATACAACCCAGATAACAACATGAACAAAAACAAAAAAAAAAGGCAGGAAAAGGAAAATCACATGGTACAACCCTCCATATGATGGACGAGTAAAAAAAACAAACGTAGGAAAAGAATTTTTCAAAAATTTTGACAGCATCCTTCCCAAAGAACACAAATTGTCCAAAAATATTCAACAAGAACACCATCAAACTATCATATTCATGCATGCCTAACCTTAAAAATATAATTGATTCATCCAACAAAAATGAAAAGCAACACAGCAAAGAAGGGTGAAGAAAGGAAATCCTGCAATTGTGCTAAAAAAAAACAGTGTCCCTTAAGCAACAAATGCCTCTATAACAACATTGTATACCAAGCCACTGTGACATCAGAAAATGAAAAAGAAACATACATAGGGATCACTGAAAATCACTTCAAAACCAGATACGCAAACCATAAACAGTCATTCAACAAAGAAAAAAACAAAAACCAAACAGAACTGAGCAAATATATTTGGAGACTTAAAGACAAAAAAATAAACTATAACATATCCTGGAAAATCATAAAAAGGGCATCACCATACAACAACAACATTTCAAAAAGATGCAACCTATGTTCAACAGAAAAATGGTTAATACTATGCAAACCATACTTAGCAACCCTAAACTAAAGTAGAAATAGTAAACAACTGCAGGCACAAATGGAAATCGTTGTCAGCAAACGCACCCTGAACTGTAAACAACCCCAAAAAAACAAAACGAACAATACGTGCAGCCAATCCGCACGTGCAAACAGTGACATCAGGCCATATAACACCGGCAGTAGGCGCCCCAAAACCATCCTTAAGATTTTTATAGGCGTTTTAGCAGTATTTATATATATATATATATATATATATATATATATATATATATATATATATATATATGGTGCTAGACACACCCCTCAGCTTGTTCCTTCTCACAATGCATGAGTTACCAGCCACTCATTGTCGGCGGCAACGACTTGTTCTTCCACACAATATATGATTTACTAGATGCTCACTACAGATGGCAGCAGTGTGTTCCTTCACGCAATGTTAGGGTAACAGGACACCTATGACAAACAGCAACAACGTGTTCCTTCTCGCAAAGTATGGGCTACAGCACACCCATGACAGGTGGCAACAATGTGTCCCTTCAAGCACACCCATGACAGGTGGCAACAATGTGTCCCTTCAAGCAATGTATGGGCTATAGCAAATCCATAACAGGCGGCAACAATGTGTTTTCTTCACGCATTGTACGGGCTACAGCACACCCATGACAGGTGGCAACAATGTGTTCCTTTACGCAATGTGTGGGCTGACAGCACACCCATGACAGGTGGCAACAATGTGTTCCTTCACATAATATATAGGCTACAGCACACCCATGACAGGTGGAAACAATGTGTTTCTTCACGCAATGTATGGGTTACAGCACACCCATGACAGGTGGCAACAATGTGTTCCTTCACGCAATGTATGGGCTATAGCACACCCATGACAGGTGGCAACAATGTGTTCCTTCTCGCAATGTATGGGCTACAGCACACCCATGACAGGTGGCAACAATGTGTTCCTTCACGCAATGTTAGGGTAACAGGACACCTATGACAAACAGAAACAATGTGTTTCTTCTCGCAATGTATGGGCTACAGCACACCCATGACAGGTGGCAACGTGTTTCTTCTCGCAATGTATGGGCTACAGGCCACCCATGACAGGTGGCAACAATGTGCTTCTTCACGCAATGTATGGGTTACAGCACACCCATGACAGGTGGCAACAATGTGTTCCTTCACGCAATGTGTGGGCTACAGCAACCCATGACAGGTGCCAAAAATGTGTTCCTTCACGCAATGTGTGGGCTACAGCACACCCATGATAGGTAGCAACAGTGTGTTCCTTCTCGCAATGTATGGATTACAGCACACCCATGACAGGTGGCAACAATGTGTTTCTTCACACAAATGTATGGGCTACAGCACACCCATGACAGGTGGCAAACAATGTGTTTCTTCACGCAATGTATGGGCTGCAGCACATCCATGACAGGTGGCAACAATGTGTTACTTCACGCAATGTATGGGCTACAGCACACCCATGACAGGTGGCAACAATGTGTTTTCTTCACGCAATGTGTGGGTAAAGGACATCCATGACAGGTGGCAACAATGTGTTCCTTCACGCAATGTATGGGCTAAGGACATCTATGACAGGTGGCAACAATGTGTTTTCTTCACGCAATATGTGGGTAAAGGACACCCATGACAGGTGGCAACAATGTGTTCCTTCAAGCAATGTATTGGCTATAGCACACCCATGACAGGTGCCAACAATGTGTTCCTTCACGCAATGTATTGGCTACAGCACACCCATGACAGGTGGCAACAAATGTGTTCCTTCACGCAATGTATGGGTTACAGCACACCCATGACAGGTGGCAACAATGTGTTCCTTCACGCAATGTATTGGCTACAGCACACCCATGACAGGTGGCAACAATGTGTTCCTTCTCGTAATGTATTGGCTACAGCACACCCATGACAGGGGCAACAATGTGTTCCTCTTCACGCAATGTATGGGCTACAGCACACCCATGACAGGTGGGCAACAATGTGTTCCTTCACGCAATGTATGGGCTACAGCACACCCATGACAGGTGGCAACAATGTGTTCCTTCACGCAATGTATGGGCTACAGCACACCCATGACAGGTGGCAACAATGTGTTTCTTCACGCAATGTATGGATTACAGCACACCCATGACAGGTGGCAACAATGTTTTCCTTCTCGTAATGTTTTGGCTACAGCACACCCATGACAGGTGGCAACAATGTGTTTCTTCACGCAATGTATGGGTTACAGCACACCCATGACAGGTGGCAACAATGTGTTCCTTCACGCAATGTATGGGCTACAGCACACCCATGACAGGTGGCAACAATGTGTTCCTTCACGCAATGTATGGGTACAGCACACCCATGACAGGTGGAAAATGTGTTTCTTCACGCAATGTATGGATTACAGCACACCCATGACAGGTGGCAACAATGTTTCCTTCTCGTAATGTATTGGCTACAGCACACCCATGACAGGTGACAACAATGTGTTTCTTCACGCAATGTATGGGCTACAACACACCCATGACAGGTGGCAACAATGTATTCCTTCTCGTAATGTATTGGCTACAGCACACCCATGACAGGTGGCAACAATGTGTTTCTTCTCGAAATGTATGGACTACAGCACACCCATGACAGGTGGCAACAATGTGTTCCTTCTCGTAATGTATTGGCTACAGGACACCCATGACAGGTGGCAACAATGTGTTTCTTCTCTCGCAATGTATGGGCTACAGCACACCCTATACAAAGCGGCACCACGTGCTCATCACTCAACGAATGGATTACAGCACATCCAATACAAACGGCAACCACATGTTCCATCACTCAAAGAATGGATTACAGCACACCCAATACAAACGGCAACCACATGTTCCATCACTCAAAGAATGGATTACAGCACACCCAATACAAACGGCAACCACACAATCCATCACTCAAAGAATGGATTACAGCACACCCAATACAAGCCGCAAACACACACAATCCGTCACTCAATGAATGGATTACAGCACACCCAATACAAGCGGCAACCACACAATCCGTCACTCAATGAATGGATTACAGCACACCCAATACAAGCGGCAACCACACAATCCGTCACTCAATGAATGGATTACAGCACACCCAATACAAGCGGCAACTACACAATCCATCACTCAATGAATGGATTACAGCACACCCTATACAAGCGGCAACCACGTGTTCCATCACTCAAAGAATGGATTACAGCACACCCAATACAACGTGTTCCATCACTCAAAGAATGGATTACAGCACACCCAATACAACGTGTTCCATCACTCAAAGAATGGATTACAGCACACCCAATACGATTTCAACACACCCAACACGCGGTCCACCACTCAATGAATAGGACCCTAGATGCCCATGACAACTGTTTGTATCTTCACGTGACGATCGCGTTACAAAGCACCCGTTACGAACGGCAATTGTATGTTTCGACAAAAGAAAAAAAAAAAAAAAGCGAGTCCACGGCAAACGTGAAAGGTTGCCGCAGTTGACGTATATCAAAAATTAAAACAAAACAGCGGTGAAACGAACCGAAGAAAAAACAACTGTAAAATGAACATTCGACAGATCAGATACTAGGGGTGAAAAAAAACATAAAAGGCAATGAGATAAGAAGGCAAACGAAAGGGGTAAAAGAAATCGACGCTTAGAAGTGAAGCAGGCGGAAAGAGAAAGATGCCCGTAAAATGACCGTTAGAGGGATTCAAACAGATGAGGGAAAACATGAAAGGCGATGAGATTGAAACGAAATCGGCGGGAGTCCAGGACATGAAAGCTTACCAGCGAAAGGGGAAAGGAAGGAGAAAGTTCAGAAGGGGGAAGAAGAAAGCGAGAGACGATCAAAAGACGATGCAAGACGACAGAAAAGATGCGAAGAAATGGAAACGGGGTCGACATGGGTAGGGGGTGGAGGGGAGACAACCTGACACTAGTTATCCATGTTGTCTGGAGCCCAACATAACCTTTCTCGGCGAGCTGGGAGGCGGGAAGGTGAGGGGAACAGGGACTGGGGGTAAGGAAAGGTGGGGGTGTTGGTGGGGGTAGTGGACAGGGTCTCTGGCAAGAATTAAAGAAGAAGAAAAAATTAACAGAGGAGGGTGACAACGACTGGTAATTCGACGAGAGGCGCAAGTGATTGAACAAGCGGTGTATCTCACGCACACGCGCACGAACGCACGCAGCACGCACGCACGCACGCACACACACACACACACACACACACACACACACACACACACACACACACACACACACACGTCGAGAGGGTTTTTTTTTTAATGGAAAATCATACAATGGTTTAAAGTATGTTTTCTTGTTCGTATATGTTGGCGCAGCAGGACAATCCTCAGAAATCCTATTGTGTTCTAAAGTTGACCCTCCCCCCTCCGCGCACCTACCAACCTCCACCCCTTCCCTTCACCTGCTCACGCACAAAGGTAAATAACAGGCAGTTCCAGACAGACAGGTTAAAACGAATACAATCGGACTGTGGGGGAATCCTAGTTGGCCCAACGGTAGGACTGCGGGTGAGATATAAATCTAAAAGCTAAAAACGTCAGCTAAGATTCGGCCCATGTAGGCTGG
>JADBJO010004183.1:110000-132500 GCA_016801955.1 Conus betulinus | reverse complement strand
AGAAATGGATGGATGGATGGATGGATGGATGGATGGATGGATGGATAGATGGATGGACGGATGGATGGACGGATGGATGGATGGATGGGTGGATGGATGGATGGATGGATGGCAGATACATACGTACAGAGATAGATAAATGGACAGACAGGTAGAGAGACAGATACATAGACAGACAGACAGTTAGACAGATAGATGGGTAGAGATAAATAGACAGACAGACAGACTGACAGAGAGATAGATAGACAGACAGGCACTACATCGATATAACGTATCATACCTGGTGAACATTTCTCTAACAATATTTTTTCATCCCTTCAGAAAGATCCGAAAGGCTCGGGTATGACATTCATAGATGTACAAAAGTTATAACTTTTTTTGTTCAAAACAGGAAAAGAAATTAGTATTCTTTCCAAAATAAATCGTAATCCAATCTAAAAACAACGCAGAATGAAAATGGAATGGCACGGAACAGAACGCAATGGGAGACCAAGACGTCATCAGCTCACCAGAAACGTAGAAAGTCAGCACATTACAGGAAGCAGTCCAAAGCAGTAAACAAACAAAAAACTGGAAGAAAGAAAGAAAGAAAGTAAAAAGGAAAGAGAAAGGAAGGAAGGAAGGAAGAAGAAGTAAGCAAAGAAAGAAAAAAGGTAGGACGGAAGGAGAGAAGGAAGGAAGAAAGAAAAGAAAGGAAGGAAGGAATGGAGGAAGGGAAAAGGAAGGAATGATTAAAGGAAGGAAGGAACAAAGACAGACAGACAGACAGACAGAAAGAAAGAAAGAAAGGGAGGAAGGAAAGGAAGGAAGAGAAAGAATGAAAAATGAAAGAAAGAAAAAAGGAGAGAATGATGAAAGAAAGGGAGGGGTGAAATAAAGGAAGGAAAGAAAGAAAGGGGAAGGAGGAAGGAAAGAAAGAAAGAAAAAGAAAGAATGGAGGGAGGAAAGGAAAGAAAGGAAAGGGAGGGAGGGAGGAGGAAGTAAAGAGAGAAAGAAAGAATGGGAGAAGGAAAGGAAAGAAAGAAAGAAAGAAAAATAGAGAAAGAAAGAAAGAATGAAAGAAAAAGAAAGAAAGGATGGAAGGAATGAAGAAAGAAAGAAAGAAAGAAAAGAAAGAAAAAGAAAACCCACGGGATCACATCGATCAGAGGTTTCCTGTCTTCGCCATTATCCTGCCCCTCCAAGCTCAGTGACGCTGGCATGTATCATTCTCCATCATCAAATTAGTGATAGGAAGAGAGGGGGTTAAAGGGGAATGATAGAGGGAGTCAGACACACGGGGAAAAGGAGGGAGTGGGAAGGTGGGAGGGAGGCATGGAGAGCGCGGGGGAGAGAGAGAAAGGGGAGAGACTGGGATGGGAGAGAGAGAGAGAGAGAGAGAGAGAGAGAGAGAGAGAGAGAGAGAGTTAGAAAGAGAGGTCGTGGGAGGGAGGGGGTGGAGACGAAAAGAAAGACAGAGATATTGATGGTGATGATGATGATAAGGTAATGATTATGACAATTATGACGATAGTTGACGATGATGACGATGGCGATGATGGTGATTATGATCTTTTGTTTCCAAGGGTAACAGAGAAGCAGGTGCGAGCTTTGTTTCCTCTTACCCTTACCCTGGAAAGGGGCTGAGAACGATAGACTATGCTTTATTTTCACATGCTCACTTGTACTGACAAGACACGATAAGCGGCATTTCCGCTTGACTGTAGTTCTTCTTCAAGCACCATTGACACAAGAAAGAGTACTAACGGTGCGTGTGTGTATGTGTGTGTGTGTGTGTGTGTGTGTGTGTGTGTGTGTGTGTGTGTGTGTGTGTGTGTGTGTGTGTGTGTGTGTGTGTGTGTGTGTGTGCGCGCGCGCGCGCTCGCGCACACGCGTGAGCGTGTGTGTATGTGATGGGGAGTGGGACCAAGGCCATGAGAGGGAGGAATTTTTTTCTCGTCATACATATTGTATTTGAATATACTTGAATATGTAACTTTTGGAAGAATAAGATCTCCTTCGTGGGTAAAATAAAAAAGGAAGCCTCGGTAGCCGTATCAAAACCCGCCAGTGTAAAACAAATACACATTCGGTAGTCCAAGCAATGATAGAAGAAATTTCTCGTCAAAGGCAGCCACAGATTTTCCACACACAAAAAAAAGGGGATGAAGGTGACAGTGCATCATAACCAAAGTATCACACATCCTTGCTAGACGATTTAATTCGCCGATCTGCTACCAGTTCTGTTACAGGTGCTGTCACTCTTCCTGATCAAGCATGCCATGGATGTAGTCTGCCAGTCCACAGATGTTCTAGACCCTGGCCAGATTCCTGGCCTGACTTATCCTGCTAAGGCGAGTGCTGCACTGTATGAGGTCTGCTTTTTCTAAAGACGTGGTACATGCTTGAGTCAGTGCTGACGTAAGTCCCCCAAGTAGTCTCACAATCTATTCCATTGACCATCTCTTCACGAACACCGCCAGATATAAACTGGTCCTCTCCTTGTGTCTCAGGCTGGTTCAATGAATGTCCCGCTGATTATCCTAACAAGGCAAGTGCAGTGGAACCAACCTGAGAGACAAGGAGAGGACTTTTATATCTGGAGGGCAGCGTTTATGAAGAGATGGTCAAACGGAATACATTGTCACACTACTACTTGGAGGACTTGGGTTGAACGTCAGCACTGACTCAAGCGAGTGCTGCGTCTGTAGAAAAGGCAGACTTCATTCAATGCACCATTCGCCTTAGCAGGACGAGTCAGGCTTGTCAAAAATCCATTCTAGCCGTTGCAGCGCCGCAGCAACATGCTTCAAAGTGCGCAGATCACGCCAGACAGAAAACAGAAGGGCGATCTGGACACAAGACATGATCAGGAAGAGTCCCTCGTTTCAATATTGAGATACGTTCCTCAACTTTGAGCTACTACGTTTCCTCTTTATACAAGTTCATTAAAGACTAACTTCGAACTGTGTGCTGAGACACTGCAGGCTCTAGAACCACGCTTCTTGACCTAGACAACCAAACTTACGGCCGCGGATTCCTGTTCACATCTGCGAAATGAAAAAACTTCCACCATTGACGAGATCGTTCAACATGCTACGGTGGGTACTTTGAAAGACCGTCACCCGATTATCAGCCCTACGAGCAGAACAAGAAGATGACAAAAAGTTCACATAGTGCGGTAGTCTCAGACTTCTCAGACAGTCTTAAAGGTGCTCCTTTGAAGAATTTTAGAAACTCAGCCATAATGAAGAGAGGTTGTCATTCTATGAAAGTTTCAAGCAGTCGGCCATCCATCTGACAGAAACAGTACGCAACACAGGCCGTCATTTCCTGAACAACGCACAAAGGTTGTGTGTGTGTGTGTATGCCAAAGACTTGATAGACAGGAAATACGATTCCCATCTACACTTTTCACGGATGGTTCTGTTTTAGATTCTTCCGATGTTGGGGCTTCCTTTGTAATACCAGCGCTTAGCATCAGAAAGAAATTCCATATTACGAAAGGATGTTCTATATTTACAGCAGAGTTATTTGCTATTTTGAAAGCACTAGATTTTATACTTGACATGCCCGTTATACATAGACAAATACTTATACTATCAGACTCAAAATCAGCGCTTACGGCTTTACATTGTCAATCAAAATCTAGTCGTTCAGACTTGGTGTGTGAGATCTTATTTCTCATTCATCAGTTAATAACCCGGGGTATCGATGTAACTCTGTTATGGGTTCCAGGGCACTCTAGTTTACGTGGCAATGATTTAGCTGACTTTTATGCTAAGGAAGCTGCAAGAAATAAATCTGATGTTTTGAATTGTGATATCCTTCTTTCTTCATCTGAAGCTATCCACATTCTGACAAGTTCAATCTGGAACATAAGACAGATACAGTATCTGGAAGATTCAGCTCGGAAGCACAGATGGGATATGACGAAACCAACAAGCAAATGCTGTAATCCTCCAGGGCCAATCCCAAATCGTAACCTTGTACATAGGCTGCGGGGTTAATGGTTGGTTAGGTAGGTATTTAAAACCGGCACCTGCTTGTGCATGTGGTCAGACTCTCGATATCCCTCATTTTTTATTTGACTGTACTAGTACAAAAAATCACTTTCAGCCTCTTCATGATAAGATGAAGTCCTTCAAGCTTCCGTTGACTTTGTCAAGTGTTTTTAATCCCAGTATGAGAACGGCTGGAGCCTGGCAATGTTGGCTGTTACTCTTATTAAATCTCATCCACTTGGAAGATATTTTTAATTCTTCCACCGCCCCACCCTCTCCTCGATGCCTCCCTCCCCCCTAACAGGTTTTTTGTTTGTTTGTTTTTTTTAGAACCAATTCGCGAATTTTTGAAACGTTAAATCTTATTCAAGGCATATTCCATATCAGTATGGTTCGGCGTCTAATTTGCACGTAGAGCAAGGCTTTTCATCCCCCCCCCCCCCCCCCCCCCCCCCCCCCCTTCCTCCCCTCTTCTCTCCCCTTCCCCAATCCATATACACCCATAAGCTGTTCGACTCTTACGAGTAATATGTCAGCCAGTTCCATACTTTAATGACCCTTGACTACCATGTATTGGATATACATGTAGTCACACAGAATTGGTGTTTCTGAATTCCGGTATATATGGGCTCTCAGTGTGTGTGTGTGTGTGTGTGTGTGTGTGTGTGTGTGTGTGTGTGTGTTAGTGTATGTAGAAAAATTATCTCCTCTATAGGCTTATTGCTTTGATGTTTTTGACAAACGAACGAATGAACGAAGTTTAATGCTGTTAGGCTGTAAAAGCCCTTTAAGCAAATCGCGGGATGTACAATAACAAAAAAACGCGACTCAATTTCGATTTTATTAACATGGAAACCACAGCAATATCCTGTTTTTTCACTTTACGTGATGAAATCATGAACGAGAAAATGTCACTGGTGTTCACTGTCAGTTCTGTAGACGACGGTCACCCCAGGTAAAACTGGATCAGTCCGTGGACAGCGTGCAGCACATGCTTGGGTCTCTGCATGCTTCGTGTTGCCGATGCGTCTTCCTTTCCAAATGCAGGACAATTTAAGACATTCCTCTTATGACATGTGTCTTTCTTCCTGGTTGTTAAACCAGAAAAAGCGATCGTCTTCCGAACACGGATCGCAGGAATATTCTTGAAGGTCGTCGTCTGATTCACACAGCAGCACACTTACATCATCCGTTTGATGGAACACATCCTTCCGAAATACTTTTTGTCTATAGCTTGCTCCAAACTTGTGTCGATGTCCGACTGGTGGATTTCTGGGCCCCTGCTGTTGCGCACCGACGGATCGGGGTGCGAGCACCGAAGCGTATCCTGAATGGGCGTGGATGTGTATGTGCGTGCGCGCGTATGTGTGCGTGCATGCGTGTGTTTATGAGAGTGAATGCATGTGTGTACGAGTGCTCGAGTATGTGTGTGTGTGTGTGTGTGTGTGTGTGTGTGTGTGTGTGTGTGTGTGTGTGTGTGTGTGTGTGTGTGTGTGTGTGTGTGTGTGTGTAAGTCTGTGTGTGAGTGTGCAAGTTTGAGTGTATGTGAGGGTATGGGTGTGTTCGTATTGAGATGCGTGTATTTGTGTATTTATGTAAGTGCGTACTTTTGTGTGTGTGCGCGCGGGCACGCGCGTCCGTATGTGTATGTGTATGTGCGTGAGTACGCACGCGCGCATGTGTGTGCGCTTGTGTGTGTATGTGTGCGCGCGTATTTTGGTGTGTTAATTATGCTTCTTTGCTTTGAATGCACAGGTGGTATTATTAGTGATGTGGTGGTCGAGACTGGCCACTCAGTGGAAACACTCAGCAAAACCCGATACAAGGTGTGCATCCAGTCAGTGGTGTTCGGCTGCACCTCCTCCATCCATGAACCAGTCAGAAGGAACTCTCAGTGTCTTCCTATGTCCCGACCCAAGGCAAAACTCCAGCAAACTGAAAAATTCACAATGCTGAAATCTTAAGAGGATCTCTATGAACTCTACATATTAGCTAAGTGAGACACATAATGACGTCTTTTCCTGTGAGATAATTGTTTGTGAGCTTTCTCTCATCGCTCTCTGACGGAGGGAATCTTCGTCTTGGAACGAAAGCTGACCTGCCCCGCTGTTTAGAACCAGAATCAGCATGTCTGGAACAGGGACACAGAGACTCCCCAGTACGTCAACGTTATGAATGTTTCCTTCAATTCCTAACATCTCTGAAATCAACATAAAAGACTATGGCCACTGAGCTTCGTGACTTATCTCTGATAACAACAAGATTCTGAACGGTTAGGCAACTGCGGAAATGCTCCACAAAAAAAAAATTATTTTAACCTCAGAAACTTCCGCCACTAAAATTTGTCTCCCATATATATGTGTCAATTACAAGATGCCAAGAGAATTGACGGGTTGTGGGATAACTAACGGACAGCAACATGAAATATTGTGCGAGAGAGCGAAAAGAAACAAGCCTACGAACTAAGACCGATGATCAAATGAGAACCTTGAAAACTAGCAAGATTTTCTACGTGATCCCAACAAGGCGCGGGCACTTTCCTGACTTCATTCTGACGAGGTTGAAGCTGTCGCATATCTTCCAGAAAAAGAACGTCAGCACTTGCAGGTGATGAAAAGAACTTATCGATGCAAGCCAGCACTTGATTACACACAGGCAGTCACGGGAATTCTGCTCCATTTGCTGTTCAAAACGGGTTTATCACATGCATAATTTGCATGATAGGTATTGGTACAATTGCAATCTTGATTCGACAGTCCAGTGATCTGAATGCAGCATTCCCAGAAGCAGATATACAGGCACATCTTGCAGTGGCAAGAAACTTTTCTTCGTATCAATGTCAAATCTCTGGCAGAGGACAAATCAATGCAATTATCTGATTCTCCATACTTTCCGGGGGCTGTGATACTGTATCTTCCTCCATCAGCGAAGAAAAGAGAACAACATGGGAAGCATAGGAGTCATACGCTACACTCATAGCTGCTGTCAAGTTCAAGACTGAAACTACCTTCCTTCGTTGAGCTGGATGTGGAAGCCAAGCATTCCAAGCAGCTCGAGAGTTCCACAGCTACGCTGTATGACAAGACCTGTGATTTGACCTCCTTCACTAGAAACCTTTTTTTTTGCCTGGAAAAAGAGCCTTGCAAAGAATCCTTTACACACACACACACACACACACACACACACACACACACACACACACACACACACACACACACACACACACACACACACACACACACACACACACACACACACACACACACACACACACACACACACACTTACACACACACACACACACACACACACACACACACACACACACACTTACACACTTACACACACACACACACACACACACACACACACACACACACACACACACACACACACACTTACACACACACACACACACACACACACACACACACACACACACACACACACACACACACACACACACACACACACACACACACACACACACACACACACACACACACACACAAATGCGCTAGGGCAGTATTCAAAGTGGGCTGCTTTACAGGACCACCTCCAGCAAACCTAAACCGAATGCACCAGCACCTGAAGGGTGGGGAAAGGAACGCATGAAGACATCAAGTCTTGGATCCTCTTATAGGGCTCACACTTCCAATGACCTCCGAAGCTTGCGGTGAACTAGTCAGATATGACAGCGGCTATGGCACCAGACGCTCCCGTAGGAAAGCTGAATGTCAGAGCAGCGATATGTGCTGGTGCGAATGAGACAAAGAGTGTCTGTATCCCTTGCAAGGATCTGTGGTGTATTGTATCGCTCAAGTTCTTTGTACCTGGATGAAGCAATGAAAATATAAAAAGTACACTGGAATCATTTTATGAAGCAATGAAAACGTATAAAAAGAAAAGTGTAATTTATAAGGAATTGGTTTTTCACAAATTTTGTCCAGTATTATGCAAATGGATCGAAAACATACCTTCATAGGGTCTTTTTTCCCTTGACTGACACACAGTTTTAATACGACATTATGTCCATATATTGTTTATGATAAGGTAAAGATTAAAACTAAAAACACAGCCAGATCCTTGATGCGAAAAGACTGATGTAAAGAACTGTTTATTGACTTGACCACGTTTTGATTTCAAATGAAAAATGAATGACAAAAATTGATCGTCAGACTCATTTGAACCGTGAAAACAGGTACAAAAACACTCCAGTAATCAGAAGAGAAAAGAACACAAGAGAAAAGAAAAACCTTTTTTTTTCACAGGCTGGTAAAATCCGGCACAGCGAGTGTTTACCTGCCATGGTGAGAGGCCGTTTGGGCGGGAGGGTGGTGGGAGTTTGAAGAGGAGAGGGAATGAGAGCAAGGGTGTGAAGAGGGGACAGAAGAAACAGCGGAGGAAGTGAGGGACAGAGCAGAACACCGCTATGCTCTCACTTCATTCTTGTTTTCCTTTTGGGGCCAACTGAGTGCTGTTTCTTTTCTTCAAACAGATGAAAAGAGGGCTGTCTCTACTTTATAAAATCATATTGAAGATGTTTAAGGTATCTCGTCTCCTCTCTCTCTCTCTCTCAAACTGATGAAAAGAGGGCTTCTCTACTCCAATTGCTCTTTATTTCTCTCTCTCTCTCTCTCTCTCTCTCTGAAGCTAAATGACAGTCTGTAATCCCCCTCACAACACAACTGTTTCCCACCCCGCCAAACCACCACTGACATTATCTCCATAACCACCTGCCAATATCTACTAACTGTTATGCTGTGAAGCTCCCTTACGGTCTGCGACTGAAGGAGGTAGATTGCAATATTCAGCCAGAATGTCTGTTGATTCTCTGGCCATCAGCCTGGTTTTGTCTTTCTTCTGTGACACAAGGAGGTTGAGACAAGTCGATGCGTGTTGTTTTTCTCTTAGCCTAGCTTACCACGGTGTCTACTTCGGGACTGCTATCAAGCTGAAAACAGTATTATGTCTTAAATAAAATGACAAGATTAAAACTAAAAACACAGCCAGATCCTGAGCGAAAAGACTGATGTAAAGAACGTTTATGACTGACCACGTTTTGAAATGAAAAATGAATGAAAAAATTGATCTCATTTAAAAAAAAATGAACAAAAAATCCCATCTCAGACGAGAGAGACAGACACAGAGACAGGCAACAACACAGATAGACAAACAGAGACAGAGACAAACACTATCCAGTAATCAGGAAGAGAAGAAGAACACAAGAGAAAAAAAAAAACCTCAGGAGAGGCAAACCCTTTTTTCACAGGCCGTGGTAAAATCCGGCACAGCGAAGATGTTTCAGTCCCCCTGCCACTCTTGAATAAATGGTGCTCAGGATGAAGGTTGCCTCCCCAAGGAAAACGGAAGGAGAAGGGCGAGGTGGAGAGCCGTTTGGGCGGGAGGGTGGTGGGGAGTTGGAGAGGAGAGAGGAATGAGAGCAAGGGTGTGAAGAGGGGACAGAAGAAACAGCGGAGGGAAGTGAGGGACAGAGCAGAACACCGCTATGCTCTCACTTCATTCTTGTTTTCCTTTTGGGGCCAACTGAGAGACGCTGTCATCCTCTTTTTCTTCTCTCCTTCCCTACGACCTCCCCCCCCCCCCCCCCATCCCATCCTATCTCCCTCTCCTCCTCTCCTCTCTCTCTCTCTCTCTCTCTCTCTCTCTCTCTCTCTCTCTCTCTCTCTCTCTCTCTCTCTCTCTCTCTCTCTCTCTCTCTCTCCCCCCCGCATGACATTTTCACCCACCCAGTGTCAAATGCTAACAACGTTGCCACTTTCAGTGTGTCCCCATCTCACCACTCGTCCTCCACCTGTTTTTATACGCCATGTGCATATTGACTGTTACTGTGTGCAGGGCGTAGTTTTTGTCCTGTCTGGTTGTTTTGCATGCTGGTCCACCTAATCAGCAGTGATATGGTATCTGTTGTGTGTGTGTACGTGTGTGTGTGTGTGTGTGTGTGCGCGCGCGCGTGCGCGAGCGCGCGCGCGTGTGTGTGAGAGGCTGATTCATGGAACCCACTGTGCTTACAGGTCGTATTGTCTTTGTTACTATCAGATACGCACAACTGAGGTATAGAACAGTATATAATTTCCACTCACTCACTACCCCTTCCCGTCCCATCACACCACCACTGACATTACTTCTGTAACCCTCTATGCATGTAGTTATTTTGTGGAGCTCCATTTTGGTCTGACACTGGAGGAGGTGGATTGCAACATTCAGCCAGAATGTCTGTTGAATCTCTGGCTATCAGCCTGGTTTTGTCTTCCTTCTGTGACACAGAGAGGTTGAAACAAGTTGAGTCATGTTGTTTTAGTCCTAGCCTAGCCAACCGCGGTGTCCACTTCATGACTGCTAGCAAGTTGAAAAAAAGTAAGATGCCCCAAATAAAATGCCAAATTCAAATTCAAAGCACAGCAAATCGTGAAGGTAAAAGACTAATTCAGAAGAAAATATTTCAGTGTGATCAAACGAAGAAAATTTTTATCTTCTTTCAAAATAAAAAAAATAAAAAGAAAACTTACATTCCAGAGAAGGGAAACTGATACAGAAGGAGGGAACAATACAGACAGACAAACAGGTGGACAGAGAGACAAACACCATCCAGTAATCAGGAAGAGAAGGAGAACACAAGCGAAAAGAAAGAACCCCAGGAGAGGTAAACCCTGTTTCGCAGGCTGTGGTAAAATCCGGCACAGCGAAGATGTTTCAGTCCCCCTGCCACTCTTGAATAAATGGTGCTCAGGATGAAGGCTGCCTCCCCAAGGAGAATGGAAAGGGGGGGGGGGGGATGTATGTGGAAAGAAGGGTGGTGGGGAAACGCGAGGAGAGGAAAAGAGGGGAGGGTGGGGAGTGGGGCAGAAGAAACAGGGGGAATGAGATGCAGGGGAGAACACCCTTATTGCTCTCACCACCTTTTTCTTCCTTTTGGGCCCACTGAGAGATGCTCTAATCTTCTGTTCCTTCTCTCCTTTCCAGTGACAGTCCCCCATCCCACCTCGCCTGCTCTCCACCTCCACACCCCATTCTCTCTCTCTCTCTCTCTCTCTCTCTCTCTCTCTCTCTCTCTCTCTCTCTCTCTCTCTCTCTCTCTCTCTCTCTCTCTCTCTCCCTGGGAAGTTTTCACCCACTGTCAAACACTAATGACATGCACACTTTTGAGTGTGTCCCCATCTCATCGCTCTTCCTCAGCTCTGTTCTTTACACCCTGTGCGCAAATCGGCCATTACCTGGCAGGGGATGATTTTTGTCCTGTCTGGTTGTTTAGCATAGGCATGCTGGTCCACTAAATTCAGCTCTGCTGCGGTTTCTGCGGTCGGCTTGGCAATAAACAAACATGGCTGGTCTGTTACATCTGGCCATCAGCCTAGTTTTGTCTTTCTTCTGTGACACAAAGAGGTTGAGCAAGTTGAAGTCGTGTTGTTAAACTCATAGCCTAGCCGACCACGGTGCCCACTTCAGAACTGTCAGGAAATTGAAACAGTAAGATGCCCCCCAAGACTGTCAGGACTAAAGTTCAAAACACAACCAAATCCTGAAAGTGAAAGACTGATGTAAAAGGAAGTTTATGAACGACCACGTATTGGTGAATTCAAGTGGAAAGATATCGACCTATAAAAAGAAAATCTTAAAAATCACATCTCAGAGGAGAGAAACACACACAGAAAAGGAACAACACAGGTAGACAAACACACTGACAGAGAGACAAACAGCTTCCACTAATCAGGAAGAGAAGAAGAACACAAGTGAAAAGAAAGAACCCCAGAACAGGCAAACCATCTTTCACAAGCCTTGGTAAAATCTGGCATAACAAAGATGTTTCAGTCCCTCTGTGACACTTTTGAATAAATGGTGCTCAGCATGAAGGCCATGTCCTAAAGGACATTGGAAGGAGAGGGGTGGAGGAGATTTATATGGCAAGGAGGTGGTGTGGAGAGGGAATTGGGAGGAGAAGAGGGAAGGGGTGGGGAGAGGGCAGAGAGAACAGCAGAGGGAAATGAGAGGCATGGGAGACCACCATTATGTTCTCAACACGTTTTTTTTGTTTGTTTTTGTTTTGTTTTTGTTTTTTTGTTGTTTTTTGTTTTTTTTTTTTGGGGGGGGGGCACAGAGAGATGCTCTCATCCTCTTTTCACATCTCTCTCTCTCACCACCTCTCCTTTTCCCCGAGGTAACATCTCTCTCTCTCTCTCTCTCTCTCTCTCTCTCTCTCTCTCTCTCCACAATGGTTTTTAATCCATTGTCAAATGCTAACAACATTGACACACTGTTAATCATGTCAGCACTCTTCCTCAACTCTGTTCTTTATACCCTGCGCGCATATCGACCATTACACAGCAGGGTGTTGTTTCTCATCCTGTCCAGCTGTTTTTGGCATGTCGGTTCATCTGTTCACACTCTGAAGATGTGGTCCCCTTGGTGGGTAGGGTGATAAACAATTTGGCTGGACTTGTCCCTGAATTCAATCAAAAACAATGGCGGGTTTTTCGTTTTTTTTTTTCTCAGCAACGTTTTGCCTAAGGTCATTCTTTGTCTCACTCTTGTGTTTTGTTCTTGTTCTCTGTCTTTTTCTTCTACTTCTGATTTTCTTCCTGTTGTTTTTCTGATTGTATTTCTATTCTTATTCTTCTTCTTCACCTGCTCCTCTTCACTCTGCCTTTCCTTTCCTTCTCTTCCTCTCTTCTCCTCCACCTCTTCCTCCTCCTCCTAACCTCCATCTTCATCAACATTATCACCTTCTTTAAAATTTTTCTTCTTCATCTTCTCTGGCAGCATTCTTGACTAGACCTCTGAGGTTCACAGTTGTTGAGATTTTTTTAATTACGATATAGCTGTAACATCTACATAGCCATATTCCATCTTCGGTGACGATGTCTGAGCACACGACTCTAGTGTGCGTGCGTGCGTGCGTGCGTGCGTGTGTGTGTGTGTAATGCTGCCTGATAGCACCCACTGTGCTTATAGAGAGTCGTTTTGTCTTTAACTGCTATCATAACTATGCGAACGACCCGTATTACATAACAATCTATGATTTCAACTCATCACCCCCTTCCCTTTCTACCATACCACCACTGACTTCACCTTTGCAACCCTGTATGCATGTAGCTATTAGCATGTACTAATGTTTATGCTGTGGCGTTCCATTTTGGTCTGTTGTCGCAGATTGCAATATTCAGCCAGAATGTCTGTTGAATCACTACCTAGTTTCGTCTTCCTTCTGTGTGACACAGACAGGCTGAAACAAGCCGAGTCGTTTTGTTTTTCCTCATAGCCTAGCTGACCACGGTGTCCACTTCAAGACTGCTAGTGAGTTGAAAATAGTAGCACGCCCAAAATAAATACCAAAATCAAAATTCGAAAGTAAAAAAACGTATCTAAAAGAAAATTTAAGTCTGACCACATTTCAGTGAGATCAAGCGATGAAAATAATGGTCTCGATTAAGGAAAAAAAAATTAAGAGAAACTCACATCCCTGAGGAGAGAGATAAAGAGAGAGAGGGGGTGGGGGGACAACACAGGTAGACAAACATGCGGACAGGAAGACAAACTATCCAGTAATCAGGAAGAAGAGAAGAAGAACACAAGCGAAAAGAAAGAACCTCAGGAGAGGCAAACCCTCTTTCACAGGCTGTGGTAAAATCCGGCACAGCGGAGATGTTTCAGTCCCCCTGCCACTCTTGAATAAATGGTGCTCAGGATGAAGGCTGCCTCCCCAAGGAGAACGGAAGAAGGGGGAGGGGGGAAGGAGAGGCATTTGGACAGTAGGGTGGTGGGAAGACGAGAGGAGAGGAACAGAGGAAAGGGAGGGGGCAGGCACAGAAAATGTGGGGGGGGGGGGGGGGTGAGAGGCAGGAGAGAACACACCATTATTGCTCTCACCAATTCCTTTTGGGGTCCCAGGACAGGTGCTCAACACCAGGTGCCTCTCACCTTCATCTCTCTTTTCCTTTACTCTCCTTCCCCACAGCAGTCCTTCATCTCTCCTGCTCTCCATCCCCCCCCCCCTTTACACCATCTCCTCCCCCCTCTCTCTCTCTCTCTCTCTCTCTCTCTCTCTCTCTCTCTCTCCATGACGTTTTTCACTCGCTGTCAAATGCTAACGACGTTGCCACTTTGAGTTCGTCCCCCATCTCACCACTCTTCCTCAACTCTGCTTTTCATACCCTATCGACCTTCACTCAGCATGGTGTGGTTTTTTTCGTCCTGTGTGGTTGCTTGGCACGTCGGTCCGCTCGGTCAGCTCTGATGTGGTTTCTGTGGTCGTCTGGGCGATAACTACATATGGCTGACTTTGTTCTTGATTCACTTGAAAGCAATGTGGTTGATTTTCATTATTTTGTCTACTGGGACTGTTCATCACAGGTACTTCTCTTTCTTTCTTCTTCCTATATCGTGTTCAGGTTTCTTCTTTTTCCCCATCTTCTGATTGTCTTCCTCTTGTTGTCGTTGTTGTTGTCCTCCTCCTCTTCCTCCTCTCCGGTAGCTGCTCCCCTCCTCCTCCGCCTCGGTCCTCCTCCTCCTCCTCCTCTTTCCTTCTTCTTTCTTCTTTTTCTTTTCAGTCTTTTTTCAGTTCTCTTCTTAGTCTTCTTCTTATTCTTCATTTCTCTTCTATCTTCTCCTTCTTCTTCCCTCTCTCTTCTTCTTCTTCTTCTTCTTCTTCTTCTTCTTCTTTTCTTCTTCTCTTCTTCTTCCTCCAGCTCCTCCCACCCCCCCCTCCCCCTCTTCATCTCTCTCGATTATCATCTCTTTTAATCTCCTTCTTCTACTATTTTTCTTCATTTCCTGATCTCTTTCTTTATTGTTTGTTTCTTTCTTCTCCTTTTTCTTCTTTTTCTTTTCTCTTCTTCTCTTCCTCTTTCTCCACTTCCTCCACCCATCTTTCATCATTCCCATCACTCATGTATCTCTCCTCATTCTTCTCATACATTGTTCTTGTCTTCCTCGTTCTCTTTCTTTTCCTTCTCTCTTCGTCCTCCTTCCTCTTTTTCTTCCCTTCTTTGTTCTTTCTTTCTTTCGGGTTCGTCTTCTGCGCTCTTGGCGCTCTTGGCTAAATCTACGCGAGATACACTATTGTTTAGACTTTCGCGTTATATTTTTCTAATCCCAATTACACTATTGTTTTAGACTTTCGCGTTATATGTTTAGTAGCCACACTGCGTCTTAGGCCATATGTCTGAGCACGACACCAGTGTACACATGCGCGCGCGCACGTGTGTGTGTGTGTGTGTGTGTGTGTGTGTGTGTGTGTGTGTGTGTGTGTGTGTGTGTTCGTGTCTGTCTGTGTCTGTCTGTCTGTCTGTCTGTCTGTCTGTCTGTCGTCGGTCTGTGTCTGTATCTGTGTCTCTATGCGTGCGTGCGAGATGTGTATACATGTATGTGTGCGCGCGTGCTCGCACGCGCGCGCGCGCGTATGTGTGTGTGTGTGTGTGTGTGTGTGTGTGTGTGTGTGTGTGTGTGTGTGTGTGTGTGTGTGTGTTTGGCAGAGCAATAACTAATGTTAAATTCTTTCCCAGCCATCCCCGGTGTTAAGATGTCACCGAATCTGTGGCTAATTTTTTTTTCACAATGTTTTCAGTATTACAAACTTCACATTTTCTCAGACACTTAGACCAATCAGAATATGGCGTTATATACTGACTGTATACATGTGAATGATGTTACATGCAAATGTTGTAACAAATATTACGTTGCACTCTGTGAAGGTCAAAGCTTTTCATGCATCTCTGCCAAACAGAAGTTAAGATATAAACGAATATGCTACTGAGCATAGAAATCAGATACAGCATATATAAGCATATTTTGCCAAATAAGGTAGTCAGACTAGACGCGTCCATCATAATGGTGACTCCAGCAAGTGAAAGGGCATTACAGCAGCAAACAAAACCAGTCTTCCTTATTTCAACGATAAAGAAATTCAACCAAAACCATAGAAACGGATCGATAATTCTCTTTTATTGCCCAATACGATCAAAATTAAATTTTGTTACCAATATGATCGAAAATAGCCCTTTTTCATTTAAAAAAAATGAACTTGGTGGCATCAAGACAGTAAATCAGCATGCCCGTCACGTCAAAAAATATTGCATCTCATACACGTCAGGTTGCTGATGATACAAATTCTGATGCGCGGGCGGGTGGCGTCAAGACAGTAAATCAGCACATATGTCTAATGACAGGTTGCTGATTATACAAATTTTGAATACGGAGGCGACCTGTCGCTCGGGGGGAAAAAAGCACAGACCTAAGCGTCTGATCATCGCTGGAATGAACGTTTCACCGAGGGGAAAGGCAAGCAGGTGGCTATTATTGCTTGACAGGCAGAGAGAGCAGGGCTAACCAAGGCCAGGACACTTCAGGCTACTGCTGTTAAATTCAAAGACAAGCGGCAAAAAGAAGACAAAAAAAAGAAAGGAGGTGCGGGGAGAAGGGAAGGGTGAATGGACAAGTGGAGTGACAGCAAAGGGGGGGGGGGGGGAGTACGGAGGGAGAGGGGAGGAAAAGGGAAGGTTGGGGTGGTAGTGGCGACCTGAAGCACTCAAGATTTTACTGGTCATTAATAAATTTTTTCAGTGATTAAAATTTGCGGTGTCGTCCACTACTGTTTGTGCTGACTACCATGTGTACGTTCTGACCTTGTCGTCAAATGTGTGACCAAGAAGCGCTAAAAACAGCAAGACTGGTTTTAGTCAAGGATTGAATATGATCAGGGGAACGTTAGGGATGTGAACATGGTCAGTGAGATACTTTCGGAGGGGGGGGGGGGGGGGGGTTTCTTTTTTTTTTTTTCTTTTTTTTTTTTTTGTGATCAGTTTCACATGCAGCTTTGTGTTATCATCCCAGCGAAGAAATTAATGTTGAAATCGTATCTACATATCACTACTCTTCCCCAACCGTCCTGTATCCTTCACCCGGCTGTTGCATGAGTCAAACTGGCAACTTGCTTCTCTCGTTCAAAGTCTCTTCATGACCGACAAAATTAGACAATCAACAGCGATAATATAACTGTGTTTCTCATGTACACCTAAAAAAAAACAGTCAAACAGAACCCCATACATGGGTAAGGAGATCTTCATAACATAGTCTACCGGCTACAATTTTAGCGATAAACGCTGCAACGAATCGATGCATGTATCACACATAATATTCCTGGTCTTTATGGTATCAGTATTTCCTTTGTATTTATAACTTACTAATATCAGACAATCCAGTGATGGGTGGTCAACAGAATATGTCTTTTGCAGATCCACGTAACATTATTATTATTGTTATAATGAATTAATATCATAATGAATTCTTACATAGCGCCTATTCTCAGCTAGAGACCAAGCTCTGAGCGCTTTACAATCCGCACCCGCTTATACAACGGGCTGCCTACCTGGGTAGTGCCGACTGAAGAGCTTGCCAGCTGGCGCTTCATTCAGTCGTTTCCCGTGTCATCCAGTCCATATAATTCAATATCGTTCACTCAGTTTCCTTACTTCCTTCATTCTTTTCATGCATGCTATCTGTATCGTGTCATCCATACCAACGGCCAAACTGGCCTTCTCTTCCGAAAGTTGGTAATGGGATTTTACGTGTGTGCAAGACGTTATGCGTGCGTTCCATACACAGTGCCCTGGTTTATTATTCGAAGGACTGGGAGAACAGCGCGGGAGAATCCGAGGTTCCAAGTGTTTCGCTATTCTTTGTTGTGGCTAAATGTGTTTTTGGCAGAGGAGCAATGTATCAAACTTTTTCTCAAGAATTTCTTTTACAAAACCAATTTCAGACGCGTGAGTTAATCAGGGTGCTTCCACGGTCCTCGTGTTTTCGGACCACTTTGGGAGTGTGACTCTAACAGCTGTTGACCGCTCGGGAATCAGCACAGTGTTTTGCCGCTAGTTCGTCTTCGACCTTTCCTGTTTTTCCTGTGACCGCTTGTAGTCCTCTATCTTAACTCGTGGGAGCTTTTCTTTCGATGTGATCGTGGGGGGGGGGGGGGGGGGGAGGAGGAGGGGGGAGAGGGAATAAGAGGCAGGCAGGTTAGGCGACTTCCACTCCTTTTCTCTCTCCATCTTGCTCCGATCCCCTCCAGCTACCCCCAGCTTAAAATGTCAAAGCCAGACGTGGGTGTTCAATTGCTGCTGTCTTGTGTTGGGGCGTTTTAGTGCTCAGCTTGGGGCCACGGGGGCTGCCAGGTCTGGTGTTTGTGTGGGGGCTGTCTTCCTCAGCTAGGGGCTGGGGTGGTCTCTGGGGGTGGAGGGAGGGGGGGTTGAGGTGGCAGGGGGGGAGGTTAGGGTGTAGGAGGGGGTGGTCGATGTGTAATGAGATCGAATTTTCTCCGGCCGCGCTATATCGTGAATAAAACAAAAGAAAGTTGTTTCAATTTCAGCGCCGATAGCGACAATCACAGTAGCAATAGCAATGATAAAAACATATAAGCACACAAACACAGCACACACGCGCGCGCGTGCGCACACACACAACACACACACACACACACACACACACACACACACACACACACACACACACACACACACACAGGCGTTGAAAGGTAGAGAGGGAGGAGAGAAGAGAGAGAGAGAGAGAGAGAGAGAGAGAGAGAGAGAGAGAGAGATGCTCACAACACTGTGATCGGTAAAAAAAAAAAAAAAAAAAAAAAAAAGACGTCTCTGGCAAAAAATTCTATAATCAGAGGATTCCTTCTGGAACGTACTGCTTTCAACTGTAAAGTTCTCGCACCCACACAGGAAGATGCCAGCGATCAGTGACTCACAGTCAGTTGGCTCTCTACAGAGCTGCTGTCAACGTCAAGTTCACGCGCCCACACAGGAAGATGCCAGCGATCAGTGACTCACAGTCAGTTGGCTCTCTACAGAGCTGCTGTCAACGTAAAGTTCTCGCGCCCATACAGGAAGAAGATGCCAGCGATCAATGACTCACAGTGTTGGCTCTCTACAGAGCTGCTGTCAACGTAAGGTCGCGCACCACACAGGAAGAAGATGCCTGCGATCAGTGACTCGCACTTGCTCTGCATTGGGGAGGTGACAGACACAGTCCCAATCAAACGTGCAGTACTCACACTACTCCCGGAATCACCTCCTGACGGGTGAGATAAGGCACATGCCCGAACTCACAGCACCCCTTATCCCTGGGGGGGGGGGGGGGGGGGGGGGGGGGGGGGGGGGGTAAATCCTTAACTACCTCCCCCCCCCCCTCCAAACTTACTCCCTTACTCTCATTCCAAATTTTCAAAGCGTCCTGAACGACAAAACATATCAATCGAAGCATATCGTATTGGAATGAGAAGTACGGTGGGTGGAGGGGAGGGGGGTTAGGGAAAGGTCTGATTCTAGACTTGAGCACAAAGTACTCCCCACCTTTCCCAAAACTGCCGTCCCTGTGAGTGATTTATGTAGCATGGTTCAGAAATACCCCGTGCAGTGAATGCAGTCAAGCCCCCATTTCTATCTCTGTCACAAAGGGCGGGTAAGTTGTGCACGTGCCTGTACTCACTTGTCCATATCACGCCTCAAATCACTCGCTGGGAGTACTTTTGGAACAGGTCAAGGAGGGGGTGGGGGAGGGGAGGGAGAGTTTGGGCTCAGGTCCAGAATCCCTCCATCCCCACCCCCGCTTCCCCTCTCTCCCTCCATCACAAAGGGCGCAGTGCACTTCGATTTCGAGGGTTGACCGCCAGAACACAGTATCTCACTTATATATATATATATATATATATATATATATATATATATATATAAAATAAGGTATAAAAGGAAGTTTTAAAACTATTTTAATACCTTATTTAAACAGATGATGATCCCAGGGGTTGAGCACCTTTGAATTTTTATTAGGCTTTTTGACAGTATTTTATATATATATATATATATATGTGTGTGTGTGTGTGTGTGTGTGTGTGTGTGTGTGTGTGTGTATGAGATGCTGGGTTCTGGCAGTCAACCCTCGATTTGATCTACTTTGTCGTTTGGATCTTCTTTCAAAGAAAGAGGAGTGGGTTTGGAACGAAGGGGGAGGTCAATCTTGGTTTACATCCCATGAGGAGCTGGGGGGAGGGGGGTGTGAGTTTGAGCACGTGAATCACCTGCTGGGGGTGTGAATTCGGGTGGGGAGCGATAACCAAACATTACACTGGCCCAGCTGGAGCCGAATCGGCGCTGATCAACATGTTGATGTCGTCAGATGATTCCTCTGCAATATTATGTCATTCCAGTGAACGCGTGCGGAATAACACCTTTGTTCCGGAACAATAATCAGAATGGCGTCCGAAGGATAGATCAATGAGAAGATGACTCCGAAAAAAAAAAAACACACTGATCGTCACTTGTGAAGCCAGTCTGGTGATGTAAAGAAATTTTGATATTATCACTGGTTATTTACGATCGCACCGCCAACCACACACAAGTCTAATCAAGCTGTCGTCACACAGGGAACAGAGGTCACAGGCCTCATCGAAGCTGTCGTCACACAGGGAACAGAGGTCACAGGCCTCATCGAAGCTGTCATCACACAGGGAACAGAGGTCACAGACCTCATCGAAGCTGTCGTCACAATGGGAACAGAGGTTCTGACCAGGAAAGAAGCCTCAGACCAGCAGGCCTCATCGAAGCTGTCATCACACAGGGAACAGAGACCTCTCACCGAAGCTGTCGTCACAATGGGAACAGAGGTTCTGACCAGGAAAGAAAGACAGACAGCAGCAAACGACTTTTGTTCACTAATATGAACGTTAAACTGTGGAACATTGATAGGTGGACTCTCTCTCTCTCTCTCTCTCTCTCTCTCTCTCTCTCTCTCTCTCTCTCTCTCTCTCTCTCTCTCTCTCTCTCTCTCTCTCTCTCTCTCTCTCTCTCCTCTCTCTCTCTCTCTCTCTCTCTCTCTCTCCCGTATTTGTGCTGTAATTCCCACATTTAACCACAAATCCAGCCAGCTAAACTTTGTAAACTTCCAGAAGAGGCTATCTTTGTTTCTGCATGAAAAGCACAATTCTTTTTTTAAAGCTTTGTTGTTATCTGCAAACTTTCTTTTACGTAACAACTTATGACAGTTACCGGGGAAAAGCTGAATTTTCTCCTAGTTTTTTTTGTTTGTTTGTTTTTTTTTGGTTGACTGGAAATCAAGTCATGGCGGACATATCTACATTGCTTAGACTTCCCTCCTACAGCTGGCTTCCACCTCCACCCACCCCCACCTCCACCACCCCCCCACCCCCACCCCTTCACCTGACAACACCTGAAGTGATCTACTTCTTTCAAGTACTGTCCGTTGACAGCGAGACGTTAAATATTGCTAAGCGTCTGGCACCGTTGATCAGAATCTCGGCTCTTTCGTAATCTGACTTCCACTCAGTTGTAGCCTACACTGCTCTGAACACTTATCTGACTTCGAGTTCCTTCTATTCCCGATTTGCTGTCTCCCATTTAAAAAAAAAAAAAATATATATATATATATATATATATGTATGTATATGTATGTATGTATGTATGTATGTATCGATGGCTGGGGCAAAATCCGCCCATCCGGCTAAAGAGATAAAATAATATAATTATTTAAAAGCAGAAAAGGAAAAATAAGTAAAGGGAGAGGATATGGAAATCAAACATAGGAAAATAGCACAAAACCCCACCACGCGGGGGTTTCTTCTTCTTCGTTTTGCTGTTGTTTATTCCAGCTGCCGGCCCATGACGCAGGGCGGACGGACGGACGGACGGACGGACGGATAGCCCTTGTGGACAGAGCCGCCAGGGGACTTGTGTCAGAGCCACCGCCAAGAACGATCACTCCTGGCGTCTCCAGTGGCGGCGCCCCTTGTCTTGCTAATCTCTTTACTTCCGCCTTCCCTCATGCATTGTGAATGAGCGCTGCCCATGCCACTTGCCACCGCGCGGAGAGAGAGGTGAGGTGGAGGAGGGGGGGGGGTAGAGAAAAATTTTTTTTTTTTTTTTTTTTTTAAAGGTGAACGTTTGTGCATGTGGAAAGAGGGGGGGTGGTGAAGAGGAGAGGCGGGGCGAGAGAAAGAGAGAGGGGAGGAAAAGAGAGAGAGAGAGAGAGAGAGAGAGAGAGAGAGAGAGAGAGGGAAGAGAGGGGGGAGGAAGAGGGAAGAGGGAGAGAGTGAGAGAGGATACAGATAGAGGGGGGAAAGAGAAGAGTATCAGAGACAAAAGAGTATCAGAGAGAGAACGAGAGAGAGAGAGAGAGAGAGAGAGAGAGAGAGAGAGAGAGAGAGAGAGAGAGAGTTCAGACTTTCAATTCTTGACAAAAGACCGAAGACCCTTATCAAAGGTAAAACGCATGCACATCCATGCGTAAACAAACAAAACGAAGATGGCCCGTCGAGGCAATCGACCAAAGAGCATGCTACACCATGTGAAATCGGAAACAACATCCCGCCAAACACAGACACAGGCTGACCAGCAAACTCTGAAGGAGGTGGTAACGGGATGAAGAGTGGAAGGAGCCCCAAGAAAGAGGGGACAGCTCGGTCCACATTAAGCTACGTGTAACGGTGAAT